>JANHGB010021906.1:0-65969 GCA_026283785.1 Coracopsis vasa
TCCTCTGACCAAGGACATTCTGAGTCTCATGCTCTGCCAGGGAGGAAGGAAAGCTGGGAGGAAGCAGAGACAGGACACCTGACCCAAATTAGCCAAAGAGGTATTCCATACCACAGCACATCATGCTCAGTATATAAACTGGAGGCAGTTACCCAGAAGGGCTAGATCACTGCTTGGGTCAGGCTGGGTATCGGTCGGCGGGTGGTGAGTGGCTGTATTCTCTTCACTTGTTATTTCCCTTGTCATTATTATTATTGGTGGTAGCAGTAGTGGTTTGTGTTATACCTTAGTTACTGGACTGTTGTTATCTCAACCCATTCTTTCTATTCTCCTCCCCGTCCTTCTGGGAGTGAGGGGTAGGAAGGGAGGGAGTGAGAGAGAGACTGTGTGGCTGACTGAGTTTAAACCACGACAGATGTCGTGTCACAGCATAGACGAGGATACCTTGGGTGTAGATGTGCATTTAACACAGATATTAAGGCATCATACCAAAAAAAAAATATAAACATGCTGGTTTATAAAATAAACTATGAACAATATTGTTGGAATACTTTTTTAGCATTTAAAAACATATCTAGAATTATTCTATTCTATTAATCTACATTTGTTATATTCCAGTGGAGAAACATCAAGAATTATTTGTATTCAGTGCATATTAAGGCTTACCTAGGGATCTAGAAATGGGGCTGAACTAGTTCACATTAGGAAACTTAAGCTCCAGCCATACAGGTCCATCAGTTTCTGTTTTAAAGTGAAAATTTAAAATCTGTAGAAGGCAACATGCTCACTAAAGAAATGCAGGCACATGATCCCCATGGGACCAACTAAATACAAAACCTGAAGAAAATAAATAAATATTTATGACAACAGTGAAATTCAACATCACCACTACCCTGAAGGAGCTTTATTTTTCTTTATTAAAAATATACATTGGATAACAATGAAAAATGTGTCAATAATCATATTTTGGTGACAAGGGTTTAAACAGAAATGCAGATCACCTCTTTTATGCTAAAAATCTAAGATGAGGAAGAAAAACTGCTTCAATAAAAATAGTCCCCAAGCAAATTTTCTGTGGTAACTCTATAGTGGAGAAACTTTTAAGCAAAGTACTACTGATCAGGAAAAAATAAATCAAGTAGTAGGTTATATGCACTAATAAACACTCATCACAAGAGCTCACACTCTGTAAAATAGCATGAAAGGATAGCTGAATGACAAACCATGAGCTATTTCAGAAACGAAGAATGGGTGGTTTTCTGTAATCCTCCTCACTCTTTAATGCACTGAAAAGCTGCAGAATATAGGTCTTTTTGTGAACTTTAGCTAACCATCAGTCATTAATAAAAGAATTGTCTTGTATCACTTGTGCTTAGTGACAGAATTATATAAATATATATAGTGAGATAAAAAATAATCAAAGTACACCTGGTTATTATTTGTAAAGACTTAACTGTAAGTTTTTAATGATTAATTTATCTGGCGTCTAATACCTTAATAGATCATGAGAAACATCAAGGGAGGAATGTGGTACTGCATTTTTAAAGTCTCTTTCTCTCTCACTGAATGATAATAGGCATGGAAGCTATCATTAGTCTTGTTAGATGATGGTTCCTTTAGGAATCTCTTACGTGTTACCTTTTAGAGGGAAGGTCAGAGAAAAGCCCCCTGGGAGTCCCCTTTCAGGATACAGCTAACACAAGCGTAAACTGTATGGAAATGGCTAAATTATCTTTAGAGAGACCTTGGTCTTTCACATCAATCAGACCTTTCTGAACTAGTAAAACAGATAAGCATCCTGCTTGCAAGACTGCTACTATCCATATGTTTGTCATGACTGTCACAAAAAATTTTGAATAAAAAGACCATTGTCTTACTGTTCTAGTCTATTAGTAAATGCTAAAGGTAGGTGTGATTTATTTTACTAAGAGCTACATGAACTGTGAGTACAAAAATGTAACATTTAAAGTTGTAGTTAAAATACAGAGAGTTGGGAAACATAAAAGTTAATGCCACAAGAACAACCTCAATGCTACCGCTGCACATATCTTGTACATTTTATTGCAGAGATTTTACAGCATAATCGATAATCTATTAAGCTTCACATTTAACAAGGAAACATTTACAAATTAAGTATTCATAGAATATATTCCACGGTTGTTGAAAACTTTGTGGATTTCTTCACTTTTCTTGACTTTGGCTATATAAACTTGATGTTCTGTATTTAAATTCATTTTCATTTTGAAGATGTTTGGGAGGACAGCCTGCTCCCAGTGTTTGCTTTATTGTTTTTATCATTTATTTTTAAGTTCCTAAACCATTAAAAAAAAAAGGGCATGGAAAAGAGGGAAAGCAAGCTCCATACTCATTTGTTCTTTTTGTCCTTCTAGAACAGCTTATGTGGGCTATAAAGCAAAGCAACAATAGTTCATTTGTATTTTTTCCACAGTGACTATAAGCCTGCTTTGATAAAGGAAATTTAAATGATAATTTAGAATTTTTACTATCACAGGATCTAGATGAAACTTTGGACAGACAACAGAATGATTGGAAATGCAGTGATAAGGTCCCATTTTGAAAGGTATACATTAAAACTGATAAAATGAAGAATACTTTTTTAGAATAAAAAATCACAGTTTTTGTGAAGAGTAAATTTTCCTTGAGGGCATTCAGATCTTGCCTTAAGCTTTGGGTTTTAATTTAAGTTTTAAATTTCTGCACAATAGCAATTTCAAACAGCAGCTTCAAGTTTCACTTGTCTTTACACTCAACATGTGAGATATTACCAGTCTTCATAATGTGGGCATCCAGTCATTGCAGAAGAAATACTAATAATTCCTTTACCAAACACATTTGGGCCATACTCAAATGCTATTATGGAACCCAAGGGGAACCTAGTCATGTACAATCAAAGTGATGAATAATTTAAGCCAATAAATATCCAGGGTTCCCCATTACCTTCAGGGAAATAATGTTGAATGCTGGACAGGCTGCACAGGCTTGTATGGGGTACTGTGCATACAAGGCATAAAGGGCTGCTTTTATGAAATTTAGCTAATTAGCCCACCTCTTTCACAAAAGTAACTTTCATTTACAGCATAAATTAGCTTCGAAATGAAGCTATCCTTTCTGAAGCTATTTGTTAACTTATTTTATGGTGTACCCTACCTTCTTCCGTGGATTTCTGCCCTGTGAATTTATTGATTACCTTCATATTTATTCAGTATTAAAGTTAGGTTGGCAAGATTGCCAGCATGAGGGTATGGCTGGCACTACTCCAATATATTCCATATGAAATGATATGAGTAAGATAATCGCTAATTATTGTACCAGGTTACATTGAGATACATCAGAAAACTCTTAGTCTGAGAATCCTAACAGCACTTACATATGAAATGTCCCTGACAGCTCTTGCTATTATAGCTCAGGAGGTCTTTATTTGTCTCCAGGTACTCTTTGCTGTTACATTTTTCTCTATGGTCTTAAGCAATAAATGACATGTTTCTGTAAAAAATGCTAGTGTTTCCCAGAAAAGATGAAGTTTTGGGGATCTGATTTATTTCCCACCTAAAGTAGCAACAAAATTTGAAAACCTCCTTATCTGAGACTGTGTTTAAAATAATCTGTGCATAAGTGGCTGTAATAAGCGTCTCCAAATCCACTGAACTTAATCCATCTTGCACGGTTCTCCAAGTCTGAGATACATTTTGGATTCCCTAATTCAACTCTCACCATATCTTGGCATAGTCTCTGTCCCGTTTTCTCATTCAGTATTTTTAAATGTTATGTTTTCTCTACCAATCCATTCGGTGATGGCTGTTACAAGGTTTATGTCAATGGACTAACAGGGCTAGTCAATGACTAAAAAAATCTCTCACTGGATCCTGTGAGAGATATCATAAGCAAGCTAAAAAACTATTGAAATCAAAAGTAATCATAAGTCCAGCTCAGTGTTATACTTAAACTAAAATTAATTTATTGATCAATATCTTCTCAACAGTTCTCTGAGATGGAAATATATCCAGGTGTGGATATGGAAATGAGGATGATAACCTCTCTTTTCCTAAAATGTCTGTTCCATTCCATAAATCTTACTTCTTCAGCAAATCTTGTGTGCCACAGATTAGCTACTTCAAGGGAGATAATATCCCCAGAAATAATATATATATAAGGGAGATAATATATCCTCAGAAATTTCCTGAAGAAAGGTCTCACAGGACTCTGGCTTTGGTGTTCTCTATCCTATTTGTATGGCTATTGAGGCACAAATATTTGCTCCCAGCAAATCTTCCCAGTACAGTCTTTCCAGTGGTTTTCCAGACTTTATTCACAGGATGGATACACATGTGCCTATGTCTCCAAAACACAGACCTTTCTGACTCAGGCAGCAGGCGCCAGGAGGACCTCATTTGTTTGTCTTTCCCATTTGTTGTCCCTTTGCTTCGATTTTGCTCCTCCGTTTAATCTCCTCTGTGACTACCCCTGTATGTTAAATGGCTTTCCTTCAAATTAATTTCTCTTGAGCTCTAGGTTGTCCCTTTCTTGTATATTTGTAATTCCTTGGTTCTTTTTACAGTACAGTGGATTTTATGTAGTTTTCATTTAAAAAATAATTTCTGTAAGTTTCAAATTTTTTTTTCAATTTCATAATTTTTAGGAAAACTTTTTTTTTTTACTTTAATTAGTAGCTTTCTTGTGCTATACCTTCCATCTTCAAATTGTATTTGATCTGTGAGGGATTTATACTTTATTCTCAGAGTCTTGACAACTGGCTATTTTGCCTGTTTCTCTGGCCAAGTATTATATTTGCTGTATCTTAAAACTAAGTAACAGAAGAGATCCCAAAAAGACACAAAGACGTATTTTTCCTTATTTCCATGATAGTGTTCTAATTGATTTAGCCAAATGTGAATTTGTCCAATCTCTTCCAGTTAAAGGAAAATAAGGCTTATTTGAATTAGGAGTTCATCTTTCGGTTGCAGAAATGAACTTAGCATTGACTACTAGGACTAGTGCTAACCTAGCACAAACATGGATGAACTCTTCTGCAGCCAGCAGCTTTAGACAACTTTAGTGTCATGGATAACTTTTTTTGCTTGTTGGTTTGGTTTGGGGGTTTGGTTTTGGTTTTTTTTTTCTCTTTTTTGGTTGGGTTTTTTTTTCCATTTGGTTGGTTGGTTTTGTTTCTTTTTCTTTTAATGACCCTATTGTTTCTCTGGTATTTCTACCTCTTTTTATGTATTTGCATAACATGCTGGACATTAACCTTGTCTACAAAGGACAGTTCTCCACTTCTAACTAGAACACTTGCTTTCCTCTTCCTTGATCTTGGTATGCGAATTTTATATGATATTGAAAGGACCAGAGAAGGTCCTTTTACCAATGACTGTCAAAGAAAAGTAGAAGAAGGAAGAAAAGAGAAGGGAAAAACCAGGAAAATATGGAAAAAGGAGAGAAAGGAAAAAAAGGGATAAAGGAAAAAAGGGAAAAATGGAAAAAATGAAAAAAATGGAAACATAAAATAATGAAAAAAAGGAAAAAGGAAAAAATAAAAAGGAAAAGAGAAAAAGAAAAAAAAAAAGAAGAGAGTGGAGAGAAAGAAAAGAGGAAGAAATAGAAAGAGAAGGAAAAAAGAAGGAAAAAAATAAAGAGGAAAGAAGGAACAAAAAGAAAAATAATTTTCCATTAAGATCCTAAAAGAAGATTCTCTTCAAAGGACTCAAATACAAAAATTCTCAGTCCTCTGTATTTCTGCTTACCTGTCAGTGAACTCACAGAAAAATATTTCTCCATGTGTTTCACTTCATCACAAGTGGACATGAAGCTGAGATGCAAAGAGGATCTCAGATACTAATAGGGTATCCTTGACTTGGAATACTGCTATTCAGGGCTTATCCACCAAATTCAATTTCTTTTTCACAGACACCAACATTTATTTGTTGGTGTCCATCAGTCTGTTCCTGACAATGTTGTCTTTTCCCCGATACATTTTCCTGAGGTTCCTCATGAAACTGAAATCAAAATAATTGTCATTCAGCAAGTCTGGATGAGATTATTTTGTTCCAACAGAGATGCCCAGACTTTGCCTCAAGTCAAAATTTTCTAATATTAGGTCTTCATTTGTTCAAATAGGGTCCAAGGTCAAGAACATCTGAAAATTATTATTAAACAAGGGATACTAATATCTCTTAATGCAGAAAGAGTGTAATCAATAAATAAAAATAAGAGCTAAAGTAAATATCACTCTATGAGAAGATGAGAGGAAGTCTCCAGTTTTCCGGGTAATTTCATACAGTTGCACAACTGTGGATGTTTTATTTATAGTAACAGATAATTTTTTTCCTGAATTATCAATTAAAAGTATTTTAAATGTCATTATTATCTGCTTTGTCAACTTAGAATAGAGCTGTGTCCTAATACAAGAGAAAAAACATTATGGTTCAGTGATGGCAGCCTCCATATTACATCTACATTGTTTTCACTGGTTCGCTGTTAAAGGTATTCTTGTTTTTTCAATAACAAAATATAATATTAAGTAATAGTTTTCTCACCCATCATGTAGAAGGCCAGATATGCTTTACTTTCAGATTGTTACACAATTCATTGAATTGGAATTGCATCAAGATATAACTTAATGTGGAATACTATTAAACAGTCAAATAACCTTACCAGCATCAAAGCCCATTTCTAGTAAACAAGATTACATAGAGCAGAACCTTTTGTATATTTGCAAATAAAACATAAAAGCTCTTCTTCCTCTAATATATATAACATCTCTCATACGTACTGCTATTGTTTCCCTAAAATTATGTTTAAATTAATGTGTGAAATGCAGCCAGAATCTGCAATTTATCTTCAAGTAAATCAGAATATTCAGTGTAAAGATTTAAGGTGCAGCTGTTTCTGCCATTCATTTGGGTAATCACTGTACATAAATTTATACACCATGAAAAGCTTTATTCGTGTTCATATGGTGTGAAAATTGAAAGAAAAACTCTAAATTAATTATCTTTTTAAACAAAGCAATTTAGATTTATCACATGCAGCAAGGGAATTTGTTGACATATTATAAAGCTTCTGTGAAATACAGAAATGAAATATGAGTTAGGAAAAAAGGTTTACGCTCTGTAGAGACTTTAAGATGTGAAAAGCAAATTAACTGCCCCTGACTTCAATCAACATGCTCTTATGAGTTTGGGTAAAGTCTACCTGCAGCAGCAGCCTGGTGCCCTATGGAGGCTGCAGAGGAGCACGGAGCAGCACAAGGCTTTGTCTAGAACCACTTGAGACATTTCCATCCCCAATGGAAACTTTTAGAATATGGAATTCAGCTGCTGAGGTAACACATTATTATTTTTCCTCCATATCTAACTAATAAATGTCAGTCTAAAGCCATTATATAGCAATATGTCTTCCTGAATACAATAAAAAGAACTTACTCTCCTCTGCTAGGAAGTATCATTTTCTGCCACATGAAATAAGCTGGTGGGTATGTAGAAAAGCATTGCTGCTTTTATTTCTGTGAATGCTTCCATTATTTCTCATTATGAACCTCAAGTTCTTCACTGCATATGCTTGATTATAGCCCAGTATACTACCAGTTATTTATTCAGGTAGTGTTTGCCAGCATGCATTCACCTTTAATTTACACTCGGAAAAAGAAATATAGGTTGATGAAGTAATTTGCAGCCTGAAATTGATCTCCATGAAAAGAAAATACACTCTATGTCTTTTGCCATAAGAAAACTATGCCATAAGAAAACAGTCACCCAAATACAGAGGGTGAAAAGATTATTCTTTTTTCATTTCTTTCAAACACAGCCATGCAATAATGTTTGCTTCACAGGCAATATAAAACGACCAGACGGTATCATTCAGGGAAGGAAAATATTTTAAGACTTAATTCTTCAACACTGTTGTTTCAGCATGCTAACAAAATCAATGCTAACAAAAATCACCTCCTTTTAATCTATTATTCTTTGTTCCATTGAAGTAACTAAAGATCAATATGTATTGATTTGTTCCCTAATTATATTAATTTTACTTTAGAAATTAGGGAGGCCATAATGAGAATGTGAAGTTACTTGAAGACAGTACATTATGGGTAGTCTAATTTAGCAGGAGTCTGTGCATGAGATTAATTCATTAAAAGCAGCCAATTACCATACAAACAGGGCAGATAAATAAGATTTTCTCCTTTAATTTGCATTTTATATATTCCTTTGTAATTTTTAAAAACTTAAATGAATTTACAAACTATACTTTTAATGTATATCCATTTTATTCCTGGGAGATACAATTGCATTTAATTTTAACCTTTAGCTTTGTCTTTTACACATTTTAGAAAATGAGATCATGGCATCTAGATAGGAGACATTTTATGTGACATTTTAATAATTAAAATAATGAAATGCTAATACTTTTAACATTCTAACTATTATTTGCACCAAACTTTTCTCTACTTATAGACAGATAATGGTAGGTAATAGGAAATGAAGGTAGTTTGACCTCTCTTGGCTGAGGATTTGGCTCATAAATGTATCTCAGACACAAATGACTATCCATAAAGATAATAAAAATATTTTCAATTGGATAGCTCTATATTTTATCAATGCAAACAAATGCTTGATGATATGATTTCTTTGAAGAACTTGCTGTTTGATGAGGTTAAAATGAATTGGCTTATATTTAAGATGATTCTTTCACCGCCCTTTTTGCACTACACGCCAGGATAATCTGGAGAATTTGAAATCTATGTAAGATGCTTGATTCTTTGTTGCTTTACAGCTGTAGGATCAGAGGTATCCCCAGTGAAATATCACAAAGGTAATCACACTTGTGTAATTTAGTGTCTGTAAAGAGAGAATCAGACCCAAGAGATCTGTAAAAGAAACCGTGATTTTGAGCCATTTGTAATTCTCTTTAAAACTTAACAAAAAGTCATTTAGCTAACTGAAAGCTACCTTTTTTCTCAGAGAAGGTAAATGGTGTCATGAATTTTTTTTTGAAGCTAGAAAGCTGACAAAAATAGAAAAAAAAAAGGAAAAATAAGAAAACAAAGCAATATAAACCTAGAAAAAATAATTGAAAATGTGTACATCTTGAGATTCATAAATTATTGTCTATATAATACTGTGTGTTGGTAATGGTTCTTGCCAGAGATAATAGACTCAAGAAAAAGGTTTAGTCCAGTTGATTTCCTTCTTTAACTCTGTTCCCAACTCTTTTACATTAACCTAAAATAAAATTATGTTTGATGGTATCTCTGTTCAGCAGCATTCAAGTAACTAACTGCTGCTACATGATGTGGACCTTAGGAGAAATCCATGGAAAATACAGGTCTTGGACAAGTGGAAGTAGATTTTTAAGTAGGAGACTCTGAAACTGCTGTCCAGTTTCAAATATATATGTTCTAAAGTAGCTGATACTGAAACTTACAGTCAATGTCAAATGGCACTGTGCTGCCAAAACTCACTGCAAAATATGTTTCTAAAAGGAAAGACATTTAGCTTTCAAGTCAACTTTGGTGGTTCTTCACCTCAAGCTGAGCTATACTTTAGTATGGCTCCCAGTCATGGTTTTCTCAATAAGGTAGATACTAGCTGCCATGAATATCTTTAATTGATACCAGTAGACAATATTGACAACCTGGACTAGATTTACTGGCATCCTTGGGTGTCCACAATGCAGACACTGGTGCTAAAGCATAACAGAAACAGCTGAAGAGATTAGGCTACCAGTTCTGGTGAAGCAGTACTTTGCTGCAATTCCTCTGTATGCTGCAAGCTCCGGGAAGCAACAAAGAGGAGTTTAAAAGCAGTTTTAGCAACATCTGGTGTCTTCTTAAATCCAAGCTGCCTTTCTCTGCCAGCAATAATTATCTGCTTCATCGAAAAGCATGACCAATATGAAGAATTGTCATTCATATTGCGAGCAAATTGCCAGATAGATAACAAACACATCATGTTAATGATGATGATTATAATGATATATAAATGTTATACATACTGCATTCCTATTACATTCCTGCATTGAATACAGTGCTGCAGAGCATACAGGAGCCTCCTTATAGAAGTGTTCAGCAAAAAACAAGGGTGAGATTTTCAAAAGTGATCAACATCTATTTGTCATAGGCTTTTCTACTGTTGCCCATGATTGCAACCACTGAATACATACTGCAGCAGTGGAATGCTTCCACTGTATCTGGGTGCAATTTGAGAACAATAGGAACTGTCATCCCATTAAGCTTTTGCTCTTTTCCCCCCTTCCCAGTCTCACTAAGAGACCGAGGGTATATCTTAGCTTGATAAGCCTCAGTAGTAACATGAGGATTACTGTTAAATATGAAACAGAGTGAATTAGCTTGAGCAAACCCTTGGGTTGTGGTGTCAGCAGCAGATGGGTTAGCTAATGTAGAGCTGTCTTGGGTGTGCCTGTAGCCTCAAAATCTGAACTGCAACATTTCATGTTCCCTGTCAGGGCTCCTCCTTATAAAAGTAATTTTTTACAAAACACTTCTTTTCCCATGTGCTTACTCTTAGCGTACTCACAGTGAAGGTGTCAGGAACAGTCCATTTTTTACTACTTTTACTCCATTTACCCAAATTTGCAGTCAGACTTTTTCAAACACTGACTGACCTATGATCTCTTCTATGTAGTGTTGCCCTATAAACTAAAAAAGACTGAGAAGATCTCCATCCATTTATAAGGAAAGTGACAGTCATTCAGATTTATTTCCAGGAGTAGCTTCTCCTAAAAGTGAATACAGTTCCAGTAATCTAACTGTGACTTGCTCACACTCAACTAAGATAATTCGAATGAAATGTATAACTATGCAGTTACTTTTCTAATTTAGGAAAATGAGTGTAGAAAGCCTATTATTCTTCTTTTATATCTTCCATATTTGCTCATTGCCTTCTGAATGAGTACAGTTGCAGTTGATAAATCAAACTTGGCTGCAAGCATTCACTAGTCACCTAAGTGTTTAACAATTTTTCGAAGCATTTTTGATTTATATAAAGGCATAATGTAACTGGAAATTAGTTAAACACTGGCTTACCATCAGCTTCAGAAGCACAGGATAGCTGGATTTTCGCTACACATTTCATAAATTTTTTTGTCTGGGAAGGATCCAGTAAGTTCAGTCCATAAATGAAACTTTTCAAAACTTCACCTGAGGTACCTGAAAATAGAAACACGGTATATCTTTTCTAATTATACGTCAGTTGCTACAAGGATATTATGTACATTGTAAGGATATTCTAATAATTAACAGGTATTTGATGTTTGGAATTACACCGGAATCCTGAGAGAAGCAAGTCACCCAATCTGTGTTGAAAACAGCTGCAGATTTGGAGTTTCAAGAGTGACTATTCCTTCCAGCTACCCACCTCTGAATTCTTCATTCCTTTATAGTGATCATCAACAGGTTTTCAAACCATTTATTTACAGGAAGAAGTGTGAAAGTTGTTTGACGTGTTTGTCCATATTGTATCTTCTCAAAACCCATACTGAAACCAAGGACAAAAGTAGTATACACTTGAATGTTTGAGACACCTACATCTAAGCATGAGCAAGCCAAGTAAACAATGGCAAAATATAGACACAGCTGAAAACTCTCAATTATTTTGTGTCAATTAGAGCAGCCATGTGAGCAGCCTCAGCTTCTTTCCTTTTCCAGCCGGACTAGGTTTTGCTCAAAAGCATTTTGAAAAAAATACATAAGCCATTTTGGTTGAGAAAGGAATTTAATGCTGTATCTTCCCCAGCAGTCAAGTTTTTCAATGGCAGAACATTGCAACACTGGGACTTCAGAAGGCCATGGGTGGTTTGCTCCCTGAATGAGGCACATTTTTATTACTTAATACAGCTGGTTTCATTTGCTGATTTGGTCACTGAAGTCCAACGTATGCTAACATATCAGAAAATTCTTTCTGTAGTATGAAGCACAAAGCCATCTAGGATTTGAATTTATAGCTGACAGTGTAAAATACATGCACTGTATTGTGACATTCAATCCTCAGACTGTTTTAAGACTACTATTGAGAAGTACCTGTTAGCTAGGTGAGTTTGGAGACCTAGGTATCTATGAAACTAACAGTTTTAAACTAATCTTCTAATCTCATGCATGAAACTGAACAACTGCATCTCCAAAATAGCTATGCCTGGCAACTTCTGGTATACTAGGGTACCAGCCTGGAGACCTGCTGGACTTTAAGCAAGGGCCTGATTCCTGCTTGATTAAACTCTTAGCAGGGGCCTGATTCCATACTGCCTGTCAATTTGTTTAATCTCCACCCATTCAATTTCTGAAACAAAGAAGTTTCTGAAATAAACATCAGGCTTTCACAGGCTGACAACAGTTAGAAAGGCTGCTTTTAATTTTTAACATGTAGATACTATGAACATTTCTTAGATGCAGATCTGCTGAAAACAATCATGCTCTTTCACCTCCAGAAAGTCATTCTCTTACGTTTATCCAGAACCATTGGAGCACATCTGGCTTTTGATATAAAAAAAATGTCATTCAGATTTTTGAGTTCATAACTTGCAAAATTCTGGCTCTGAGTCCCCCATCTGTCCATGTACTGCACTCAGTGAGATAAAGCTGGGGTGGGTATTTCAGTTGCTCTTTCTGCTTCTCTCCATATGGACTACAGTCACTGGAAGATCCCTGATTATGGAGCTCGTGCAGGTGAAAATTAAACTAAAATTCAGTGTAACTCCCACTTGCTCAGCTCTTGGGGCAGCAATATATATAACTGCCTAAGGTAAAACACACAACCCATTCCAGAAATAGGAACATAAGCCCAGTCTAACACCTCATAGCTCTAATAGGCTACAGACACATAGATTCACTTGTTCCCTCCTCTTCTTCCAGCCTGAAGGCCCTCTTCTCTTGGCTGTGCTGATGCTTAAGAGTAATGGTGCAGCATCCCCCAGTCCATACTTCTCTGTACCCTGGCAGGTAGAACAGCCTCATATGAAATATGGCTTTAAAAGCCATTCGAACTGAGGCCAGAGCAGTTAACATAGATGTCTCTGCATGAATCCTTTTTTTTTCAGTAAGCTGCCATGCAAAATGCACACTAAATTCTCCTTCCACCCCTTTCCCAATAAAGCAGCATGCTATTTGTACGTAAAGCAGCAATGCTTGTGCTTCTGTCCATGGTGTACTGCAGCCTGCTGGCAAACCTTCATGGTTTTGTGTGTAGTCTCCATCCCCAGTGCAGTCACAGGGGCTTCCTAACTGTGTCTCACAGGAACAGAGTGCCACTGTGTGACCCTGGGGAGCTGTGTCTGGATTAAGAGCAAAAAACTGAAAATGAAGAGTTTTTAAGGATGTATGACTTCCTCCACTACCGGCCTTTGGAAGTGCTCCTAGACAATCCATCATAAAAAAAATGAAACCAGAGTAGCCTAAATCTCTGCTGGGGGTTGTTTGAAATAACCAAAATAACCTGTTGGCTTTGCTGCGACATATTCTGGAAGAGTTCCTCAGGCAGCTACAGCTGACAGGTAATTAGGAAATTGTTCCTTGCCATTTCACAAGCTGTCAGTTAATGGCTCCCAGATGAAGCACAGACACCGCTTAGGGCAGTGCTAACCCTGTTTCACTGAAGACCAGCAAAGGAGCAAAGCTGAAGACAGGAACTCACTCAGAGATAGGAAGAAAAGCAGTAAAGTTACAGTTAAGAAACACTGTCTAACAGCTTTGATACCTAAGGCATCTGATTAGCCTTGTGTCTGTCGCCAGCAGTGGTTTTCAGGGGGACAGGCTGGGGGAGAAGCATGAATGCAGTTAATTCAGCTGGAAGCCATTAGTGTACAGCTGAGAGGCAGTAAGGAGCAGCTTCCTAAACTGCTTCCCAGCAATACCTCTATGAGTATTTCCTTTTCAAGGCAGAGTCAAGCTGATAAAATAAGACTAAAATTGAAATTGAACTTACCTCATGCCAAAATCAAACAAGCAGGTTGGAAGTGCTCATATGTTTGGGAATAAGTGAGAAGTAGTTTATGGACCTGTTTTCTATCATCTCTCAGCTGTTTGATCCTGGATCTCAGCTAAGACCTCGTAACTGACTGTGAGAATGCATGCAGTCCCTTTGAAAGCAAAATCAAACAGGTGAAGACTAAAAGCCATGACTCTTAGTGATTTAAACTTGCATCTTTAACTTTGCTCTGAAATAGAGAATAGCTCTTTCAGAAACCAGTAACGTAAATCTGAGAAGTAATAAAGACCAACCTTTAGTCTCAAAAAATAGCACAAAAGTCCCTTTGCTTTGCACTTTACAGTAAAAATGGTTAAACCCAGTTTCAGAGCTTGAGCACTTGTATGTTTCCTCCAGACTCTGCTCTGCACTCCATCCCTGAACCATTTTCATTTTGGGTGATAAAGATGGTTGACTGAAAGAATAAGCTTAGTGATTTACTGATGTGGTCAATTAGCCAGGGCAGACTGCCAGACAACTGTCCTTCAAGATTTCTTCTAGGGATTCTTGGTGTAGGTGGTTTTGTTTCTGAGCATGCACCCTATTCTTTCAGCTCTAGCTTTTTTTGTTTGCCTTGTAAGGATGGAAGGCACTTACTGTAGCCTTGTGGTGTCCAATGTTAATAGCTAAAGCTGCTGTAGTGACACTGAGTTAAATTTTCATTTCAAAAAGCATTATAGCAAGCTCAATAACTTTACAGTTTACTTCAAATTTTACACTTTTCTGTTAATGTTTCTGGCAGTACTTCTTGAGGCAGGTGCTCTGTTTCTGGAAACTTCTGTTCTTCATAGTATATTGAAGTATCTCCTAATGCTGGTTCTACAGAATTCTTCTTTTGGCCAGGCTCATATACGGTATTAAATATTTTGGTAAAGGTTCAAGTTAGGAAGGTGGTTATACCTAACAGCTCTCATAAACAGTATAAAGATTAATTAAAGACCCCATTCATTCTTGGTGTATCTACCCTGATTATATTCTGATACATAAAACTATGTTATAGTTTTATAAATATAAATTTAATTTTGCCAAGTACTACATCTGCGTAAATACACTGAATTTCAGCATAAACAACTTAATAGCTATTTGGAATTTTTCACACTCAAATGAAAAAGTAGTTTTAGTAAATCTAAATTTATTTGGGAATTTAAGTCAGATTTTACAAATAGTTTCAACCAAAAAATGAACAATTAGAAGTGCTGAATAAATTTGAACTCTTTTGGAATTAAGATTTTTTGATTTTGAAGCTAAAATTTGACAATTTAAAGAATGATAGAGGAAGAGAGCGTTTCCCTACACATACATATGGGATAGCCCAGTAATGGGTATGCTCATGCAAAGGACCGAAGATCAATCCCTCCTTTCTACTTTTAGATTATGAATTTGAGCCCAGGGCATCAAGGCTGTGGGCCTTTTCCTTGTTAAATTTATAGTATTTGAATTCTTCTTTTTTATTAATTAATTAGATTTTAAAATAAAATGTTAATACTGGAAAAACCTGCTTCTGAACTCTTTTTAAGAATATTTGTATAAATTTGTCAGTCTTATAGATTAGTAGTAAACACTGAATTTAGGTATTTTTGTTTTTCTTTTTTATTTATATGCAATGACAAGTTGAGAAGCAGCAGCAAACTTATTGCGACTTCTTTTTCTATATCTGAAATGTTTCTAGGTCATAAGAAATCATCACATAACCTCTGGCTTCCATTTTGTGAAAACAAATAACAGGATTGGAAATAACCTCAGAGTGCTACAAATCTTCCAAGGTAGAATATCAATAGCAGTACTCAATCAATATTTCAATTATCGCTAGAATTTTCTCAGTATTTCTAAGCCAGTTTTCAATCAAGTATTGTGAAAATAAATAGGGTAGCTCAGGGATTATGAAAAATTGTGAGAGGTAGGTGGAAATGAACACTCCAGTCCTGCAGCTTTGCTGTGTGAAGTCACACATGCCTCCACAACTAGTTATTTCAGTGCCCGAGCTGAAGCGCAGCCCAAGCAGTGCAATCCCCAGATCTGGGTCCTAATCCCCCAGCGACCCCAAATCACCATTCAGCACCTGGACATTAGAAAGTATCAGGGCTTTTTTTTTTTTTGTGAGCCAGAGCACCACCAAACCATACAGAATTCAGACTGGAAAGCAGAGGCTAAAAGCTAAGAGAAAGTTGTTTTGGTTTGATTTGTTTTGGTTTTTTAATTTCCCCATGAGCTTCATTGGCTTCAGGAAAAAGGGGAGCACTGGAGCAAACAAGGAGCCCTTGGACAGACGCAGTTGGTGAAAGCTGAATAAAAAAAATGCTTTGTTGTTTTCAACAGTTAGTTTCTGTCCTCTTCTGCGCTCTGTGAGATGAAGTGCTTGAGCACAGCTGGATCCTAGAAACCCAGGCTCAGTATCTAACCTAAAATGCCACCTTGCCCAGCCATCGTCAGTTAGGTTTTGGCACATGCAGTGAATTGGTTGATTAGGACCTAGATTTCTAGCGTGAAAGAAACCTATGCATAGCTGCAAATAGACTATAGTGTTGCTCTTACTTATTGCATGAAGGGCAGAAATTTCCCACTGATGCAGCAGACATGATCGTGCCTGAGGTAGATGACACAAAGAATTAAACACTTTTAAATCTCCCCAGATATTAATTAAAACAAGGAGGTGAAGGTCTTATCTTCAAAAGTATACACAACCAAGAAATATACAAACTGAAAAGTGCAAAACCAACACATCCCTGCATGATACAGAGTTGCTAAATCAAGCTACACAGCGAAAAGTTTGTCCTTTGAATATTGTCTAGGTATTAGGCAGCGGTAGGGACATGGATGTTGTATTTTATTTAATAGTACTGATAAATGAAACCAAATGCAGCTTGTTACCACTGGAACTGGGATGAGTCATTCTGAAATACAATATTTTAACAACTCCAAATCAAACCTTAAGCAATCCAACAATGGTATTAAACAATGGCCTGTTTATATTCCCATTTAGCTGTTCTGTTCTGGCTTACTCATGGACAACATGGTACATGAAGTCTGTAGCATCCTATGAATATATCATATTCTTCCTATAAAGGAAATAAAAGAATCTATAGATTTCAAGGTCATCTCTGTCAATACAATGATTCTCTCAAGTGGCTCTATGATAACACCTATTACCTGTGAAGGCTAAAATACTGTTATAGAAGTCAAGTGTTGTGTTTGAATATATTGTTGAAGGAAGAATATAATTGTGCACTGAAGTAATGCACAATAAACATGTTACATAATCCCCCTCTTTTCTCCACTCTTATTCTTAAAAAAATAAAGAAAGAAAAAAAAAGAGACAATGTGGAAATCCTTTTCCCTAATAAAATGGGCATAGCATGATTCTTTCAAATGAAAACAAGATGATTTCACAAAAAATAAAGAGGCTATTTGTTGCTCACATATTGTTCCAAATTAATGTCTTCCGCATCTTTTATAGTTTTGAATTTTGCCATTGTGCGAGCACCACTGATCATGTGGGCTGGATTATTCCTTCCAGTGTAATGCTGAAATTTTGCCAGAATTGCCTCCATGTTCCTATGAAGCTGAAAAGATTTGGTTTGTGTTTATTGGTACAAAGTCTATTCGTTAAGGTCTATTCGTTAAGGTCTAATCCATTAATGACAGGATACTTCTAGCACTTCTAAGTTCTTCAAGGAATGACAAATTTTCCTCAAATATGACATATTTTAATTTCTGGAGTGCTATCAACAATTTCTTGTAGTCTATTATAAGTTGTTATGGAAAAAGGAATACAAAAGTAATATCTTTTTTTCATTGGATAAAGGTTTTAGATATTCATACTATAACCACAATGTAGTTCTCTGAAAATACAAACCAATATGGTTTTGGCAGTCTTTCACTAGGTAATTTTAAAGGGAATGAAGAAAAGAGAGTGACAAACCTACAGTTTTCCAAGGATTTTGCTGATTTGTGCTGACAAATATTATGTTTTCATGGGTTACAGCTACTGTTTATTAATAAAACAGATTAATGACATGATCAGGGGAAAAAAGTAGTAACCTCTGGTGTCAAAATCACAACAATAAAAAAGATAATATTGAGTTTCCTCTCTGCACTTTTAAATCAAGTACTAATTATAGAGAAGCAGCACGTATTCCACCTGGGTTTAAATTAAAGACTTAATTTAAAACGTGGAACCTGTTGGTGGCAGAAATTATTTGGAACAGTTACATTGGGATTACACTGGAACACTGGGACAGCAAAGGATTGCAGTTATTGATGTCATATCTGACCTTCTCTATGGAGGTTCCTGAATGCTTACTTGTATTTAAAGCAAAGTATCAGTGGCTCAGCTTTTGCTCTTAGCCTAGGAAAATGCCTTTGCCACAGGCAAAGACAATACATTTAAGAAGAGATTGTACAATATGATGGAATGAATATCTTTTTTTAAGAGGAAAATGTTTAACAAATATACCCTAGTTTAAAACGAGTATATTACATGTTGCATTTCACTTTATTTAAAGAAAAAATAAATCTCTGAAGTCTCCCTCTATTCTTACTCTACAGTCTCCTTAGTCTATTTTATTTATTACTTCCCTTGAAAACACAGCTAAAAGCATAATTTTTTATCCAAAGGAAAAGTGAATTTCTGCTTGTCCTGGGTTGCAAGCATTTACTGTAGTTCATTATCATATTCACACCTCAGAACATTGTAGACAATCAATCATCAAATATCATCAACTCTTCAAGTAGAAGAATCTCAGATACACGTGAAGGATATCTCCTCATCAAGTTACCGGTCTCAATAATGAAAACATGACATGCAAGGCAAAGGAGTGGAAATGGAAAGACAGATGTTGATAGGGAGCTTTTGTCACACACTCGGTCATCTTATAATTCTAACCATTCAGTGTAAAACAGACAACAGGGATGATTGCTATTGTTTTACTGATTAACCATTCTCTCCCTTTTTTCCCAAAAGGCACCCTGGCCAACTCTACTTAGTAAATATTGACACCTGTAAACCAAGCTGACTGATGCCTTTGGCTCTTCAGCTCTCTTCCCATCTGTTGCCTGGGAATTTTAAGCAAAGTATTTTGGGACACTTGGACTCTTTTCATTGAAAACTGTAAAAAAAAAAAAAAAAAAATCACTACCCCAAAGCTAATCCTACAGCCACATGGCTCTAGTGAGGCCTGTAGTAACTAAAGGGAAAACACAGCATATGTAAAATGCATATCCCACCGGCCTCTTCTGACTACTCTTCTTTAGTTAACAGCATGCCAGGGTAATCTGCTTAGTTACCAAGTGGAGCTTTCTTCCCTTTTCCCCATGAGATCACCCTGACCACGATCAAAGTCCAAACACATTCTCGGCTAACTCTATTGTTCCCAAGAGTGGGATTAATGACTAATTATGTCAGGTCACTCATCCAGATGGCCTCTCAGATGTTCCTTTGTCATTGCCTGACCTTCCATATGCCCCTTTGACCTTGAGGTTTATTTCCATGGCAACATGAAGCCTCAGTTTCCTTGCTGATATTGCCAAGAAGTGGCCAAAGAGGGGATATGGGATAATCTACCCGCACTTTGTATTCTGCTTCCATCTCATGCCTTGTTAAATCCAATGAATAGATAAAAAATGCTATCTGATCCCAGCTGAGTGATGACCATGGTCATGATTCTATGTTACATGCTATGTTTTTTAAATTAGCAGACAGCTTTGTATATGGAAACGTGCATTTAATTTGAAGAACATCAATCGCCATAATGTGATCTTTTTATCTCATTAATGTTAAGCAAGGGTAATAGAATGGAATTACAAAATATCACTGTGAAAGGAATACAATTCAGAGAATTACAGATATCCCCATTAAAGCCCTAGAGATGTTTAGATAAGTCTACTTGTTCAGTTTCATAAATTAAAGATTCTTTTACCTTTCCTGAGGTTTAAATTTAGCCTTGGATGTTGATCTTCTTCTGAAGAGGGATTTTAATGTGGCTAACGCAATGAAGAATTTTTTCTAAAACAGCCAAATAAGTAAATAAAAATGTAAAAGACCAGTGACGTATGAACTCAATTTAAAAGGTTGAATGGTGTTTCCATGAGTAGAACTGTATTTTCTTTTAGCATTTAAAAATGAATGTTAGATATGATCTGAATTTACTACTAAGTGCTGTCAGCTGTAGCAAAATTGGTTGATACTCTTATTACCTGGCCATAAAATGAAATGATAAACTCCTCCTTTTTTTTTTTCAGATTTCCTTAAATTTTATTGATTAATTGGTTAAAAAATATATATATGTACAAGAGTGAACATCAGATTTATGGTTTACTGGTCACTGTCCTAAAACGACATCTTAATGGAGCAGTATCATTATTTAGGCCACATCCCTAGTTTTCACCACAGATGCTGTTGCTTGGTTTGTTGGGTTTTTTTTTTAAAGAGCTACTTAAGTGAATTAAATGAGACGTAGAATATAACAGCCAGTTTGGAAGGTCATACCAGCCATGTTTTTCACAATTTTTAAGGATGTCAATGCATACTATTTTGCAAATTGTTTTGCAAATACATTCCAAAGATGTTACTTGGTCTTTACTTAGTGCAAATTCTTGTAAAACTCAGAAACATCTCCAAAGCAAAACAGAACATAATGCAGTGTCATCAAACTGATTATTCACTCTTCATTCTTAGCCTTTCACACTGAAAGTATCTCAGTGAAAGTTATATCTATGAATGCATGTCTGCATAAAATTCTATAAAAGGTACACTGAAATAAAAGTATGGCTTTTAAAGATAAACGCAGAGAGTGTTTCTCATTCTGCCCTCTGTATGTGTTTGTTATCAGCCAGTCTTCATCCAGATTATAATTTCAGTTTTATAGTGGTACAGCTCCAATATAGGGCTACAACTTTTGAGGTGAGACAGACATTATTTACATAAAACAGTGCATATAATTTCATCTATCTTATGTCTTCCCATTCTGGAAGGAGAAAAGGGATGAAGCAGTAATTCACCACTAAATTTTTCCTTGTTCTGTTCAAGAAATCTCTCATATTTTGACCCCTGCACACAATCAGCCAGTGAAGGAGGGAAGCAGAGGATTTCTGAGCTGCCACATTCTTACATAATTTTTCAGGAATCTGTAAACTGGACGAAACGAGGGACCCGAACAAAGGCTGATCAATCATCAGAACTTCAAAATCTTTACCATGATATTCGTACACAGATAATGCTAAGATAGTGTTCACTACTTCCAGCTTTGTCCTTCTAAATTTTATTTTCTCCACCTTCCAACTTTAACACTTTAAGTTTTTAGCTGAGTTTCTAAATGTTTCTAAGGAGAAAGATGAAAAATTAAAGCAAATTTCTTTATACACTACAATTTTCTAAGTCTCAGTAGCATTCCCTGTTCAGAAACAAACTTAATGAAACACAGAGTGGATTTATAGTTCATGTTATAGGCAAGAAACCCATTCTCAAAATTCATAATACTGTGCATATTATTTTATGTTGATGTAATGTTCCACAAATGCAAATTAGAAATAAAATGCTACTTGACTGTTATATTTACAAATACACAGACCCTCTACAGTCACTAAAGTTTGTTTACCGACATACTTACCAATAATGCAGGTAGTACAATGGCAATGTATAATGTAAAGAACAAGTTAAAGTTTTCAGAAATGCAAAGAACATTTTTAAATACTACAGCACTATTGGATCAACACATATATTTGCACACATTGAAATGCATTGTATAAAAAAATTAATAAATACAGACAGACATTGTAAAAAGAGAGTAACATGGAGTAATGGGATACTTTTGGAGTCAATTCATAACCCTGCCTAGGTGTTCTCAGAAGGCAAATTTTACTTGAGAAGGAAAAAAAAACCCTCTGTGTTTTCCAAAATGGCCTCTCATCATGAGTATGAAAGCTATTTTCACATCTAAATGAGGTTTGATGTGTGCACATTTTATTGATTTTTCACAAAAGTGACAGGGTGCTGAAAGACCCATAAAAATGATTTGTGTGTAAAACTTGTGTTCATACAAATGCAGGCTCCACCAAGGACCACTGGAAAGTTTGCAGGATTACTAATGTGCTTAGAATAAATTATTTAATCAATTCACTTGCTGGGAATAATGAGAATAGTTCAACAGTTTACCGTAACTATTAAACTGATATGTATTGGTATTCAATCTTTTTTAAAACAAAAAATTAACATGAATGAAATGTTTTAAAGATAGCAACTAGTTGTTTATTGTTCAGAATATCAAATTCTTTAGAAGTGACATGCACACAGAAATGCCTTAGCAAAGAAATGCAGGCATGATACATACAGAAATCCATATTGCAGATGGCAAGGACAATTCTATTTTTATAACGCAATTAATTACTTAGAAAGTAATGGCAGTGGCCAATCATTAGTATTTTGAAAGTGTCTATTTCATCAAAGTTTATTGGTGAGTGTTTTATCATGCTCCAAGAAGTGATTAAGTAGAATTCAATATGTCTTTTTAGGTCTGGCAGGATTGTCATGTGGTTAACGATAGATCTGGATGTTCTTCATTGCTTTCTCATTTAGCTGAGGTAAGTCTTTGAACAAATTGCACAGATGTTCAATGTCTGTTTTTCTGCATCAGAAATTGAGCTAATAATAATAATTGCTGACGTTATAGATGTGCAGTGAGATTACAGTAACTGGCAACAGTAAGGCACAGTGGAAAATAATGGCTCATGTTGTAATATTCCTGTGAAATAAAAACAGTTTGGGGTGTGCAAGGGCTGTAGGACATTGCTTCCTCTTATTAAATATCTACTTCCTCCACAATAACTAGTTTTAGTAGGATACCCCACACCATGTAGAAAGTAAGAAAATAGACGTCTGAATGAAAGGCTTATATATGCACTTGTACATATAGGTTCTTCAAGGCAACCTTGATACAATGCTGACCACAATGGAGGACAACCATATCAGAAGCAAAATAATCTCTGAATGTTAAGTGTGAAAACCCTTCCCACAAATTTGCAAAGCAACTGAACTTTTGCCTTAGCACAATGCAATGCAACAGAAAAAGAAAAAAAAAAAAGAAAAAAGAGGAAAGTTGTTTCCTCTCAAAAATCTGTATGTGATTTTGAATGTTAACTATGCATTAGAATGACCAAAGCATGATTATTTCAGACTGTCAGTGCATTAAGGCGTATTTTCCAGGTATTTGATCAAAGGAATGAGGGATTTTAAGTGACCTGTTTTGAAGTGTATAGGGTTGGTAAATCTCTGCAATGATTTTTCTGCAGTTAACAACATTGGAAGGTTGTTTGGTATGTTGATATATGTGTAAGGATATTCTGAACACTTTGATGTTTAATTCCATTAAATTTCTTTTTTAATGAAGTACTAATAAGAATAAGAAATGCCACTGACTTTCAGAAATACTTGTGCTATAGTACTTTTGCAGATGTGCACCCCTTAAAAGATGCATATAGAATCACGGAATCATTTAGGTTTGAAAAGACCTTTAAGATCATCGAGTGCAACTGTTAACCTATCACTGCCAAGTCCACCACTAAACCATGTCCCTAAGTGCCACATCTACATGTCTTTTAAATACCTCCAGGAATGGTGACTAAATCACTTCCCTGAGCAGCCTGCTCCAATGCTTGAGGACCCTTTTGGTGTCACCTGCAACTTTACTGAGGGTGCACTCAAATAGACTCGTCCAGATCATTGATAAAGATTAAATAGAACTGGCCCCAACCCTAAGTACTGGGAAATACCACTTGTGACCAGCCTTCAGCAGGATTTAACTCCATTCACCACCACTTATTGGGCCTAGCTATCCAGACAGTTTTTCACCCAGTGAAGGCAGCACCAGTCCAAGCTAGGAGCAACCAGTTTCTCCAGGAGAATACTGTGGGAAATGGTGTCAAAGACTTCAATAATGTCTAGGTTGACAATATCCACAGCCTTTCCCTCATCCACTAAGTGGGGCACCTTGTTGCAGGAGATCAGGTTAGTCAAACAGGACCTACCTTTCTTTCATAAACCCATGGTGACTGGGCACAGATATCTTGCATTGAATTGTTTAGTGATGAACAAGGGAGAGAAGAAAGACAAAAATGCCACATCATCACTGCCACACACAGAAAACCTGTTTCTCTACCTTTGGATAGCATAAAGTCGATTTTACAAATATTTTTTGGAAGTTGCACATACAATGTTGCAGGCAGTAAAGAAAAGGATTAAAATCTGTTCTGTGCTAACTGCTGATTATTTTCCCCTTCTTCCTACTCACAGTACATACAAAATATTTTTATAGAATTGCTTTCAATATTGTATAGTTACAATTCATTATGTGGACAATATAACAACAATACAATCATTATCATCATTACTTTACAACTCTGAGGTCCTGATCCAAGAAGATGCTGTAGTGTATAGGAAAAGTTTGGAAATCATTTCACTTGAAGACACTGAAAAAATATAAGGACCAATACAGTGATCTTTGAGCAGAACAGGGTTCAAGATCCTGCACTAGTGAAATCATATTTTTAATTAGAATGCATGGAATAAAATATCTCAACAACAATAGCACCCAGAGCACTCAGCTGGGCCATAGAAGACTCAGATGGTGTATGTCTGTGAGCTGGATTACTGGCACCTTAGAAATCCCTGAGCAAGAACTCTAACAAGAACTACAGGAAAAGCAGTACAATAAAAAAACATATTAACAACTCAAGATTCACAAGGGGATCAGTCACATAGAGAAAATATTTGGGTTTGTTACCAAAAAGCATTTGGGTTTCTTGCTTGAAAAAAGAGCACACAGAGAACTCTGATCCCAGTTGCTGGATACTGGATGTCTGCCATGGTAAAGCTTTTCTATAATGCTTATCTACATACTCTTTGTATCCACCTGGCAGCACCTGCTCCTTCCTTACCAATTTCCAGACTACTGGGGAAGTCAGTCAAGGAAGAAAGAATGGTCGCTTTACCCTATTGTAATGCTGGTTCTGAGTTGTTGCTGCCCACGTGAATCTCTTAGCCTGGTAAATGTGATCCCCTTCACTTGTAGAGGGGTTTTCTTTTATCTGAGAGCCCTTTGCAGTGAAGGAGAAAGCAACAGGGGTGCCCGCTCCTCCCCTTACATACTTGGACAGGGGAAACTGGATGCTGGTGTTGCAGCTGTTCTTGCAAACCTGTCTGTTTGAAACATGCTGTTGAGTAAGGAAGAGTTCCATATAGATCACACCTCTCAAAGCAGCAGAGCTACCATGCTGCCAGATCATCAAACCACCCTGTGTTTGGAGAAGCCTGTATTGTTTTTATGTGAGAAGAAAAGCTTGTGGAAATGTTGACTCTGTCCTCTCCCCTTCCCAGGAAGCAAAGCTATCAGCCACACATGCAAGGTACCAACATGTGTAAATGAACTACCCATTCTTGTTCAGTCACAGCATTACTGTTTCTCAGTGCCAATACTTAGCTTCTCTAAGTGTAAATCAACACTTAATGTGAGTGAAACGCTGAAATTGTCTCATCAAAGAACCAGGATAAAATGGTCATAAAATGGGCTTAGGGATAGGCCTGATTAAAGCATAGGTACTTTATGTCTAGCCTACAGTCTAAATTCCTGGCTTTATATGGTTATATATCAACCTCAGTTTTCATTTCAAAAGAAATTTCATCTTCTCACTCCCTGCATTTTTTAAGAAATGGTTGAAATTTTAGTCAGCTATAACCAATACAGGGATGCCTGTCTTGGTTTTGAAGCAAACCTAGAAAGAAACTCTACAAGAAGAAAGCTATCTCTTGCAGCTCAGTAGGATTTTACTCTAAAGACCACTGGTAGTGAGGAATGATGGTATCAGGTAGAGAAAGGAAGAAGGCTCTGAACATCGTCATCTAGTGTGTTGAAATAAACATGATATGAATCTTTTCCTTTTCATAAGGACAGAACTGTTTACGCATTTCCTAGGGCATGGCTGCTGTTTCTACTCTTAGAAGAAATAAGATATGCTCATCTTGAGACACACAGTTATTATCACTCTAGATACAAATCAAAGCCATGATGCTAGAGTGGAGTTACAGGTTTAAAAAGTATGTGTTTAGAACGCCACTGTTTTATCTAGCAGGATGTCTAAAATGTAATAGATTGTGCTTTAAAGGCTGTAATTGTGTAAGTAAATGTATAAACCAGTCAGAAGGTTCCAATTAAATTTCTCTTTTAACTTATCTATTTAGTGGCATCACTGAAATGGCCTTGCAGTACATTATTAATCTCCCAGTCTCTCATACTGTACTCCCAGCTTGGCCTACAGTTAAGAAACTACACATTATTTTTTTTTCTCTCTCTCCCTTTCTTCCTCAAATACAGCTGCCTACTCCTCTTTTCCTGCTCAGACTTACCAAACAGCATCACAAGACACAGAGTAGGGGCAATACTTTTTCACAAAAGATTTCATCAGACGGCCCTCACTGGAGAAGATGGGGTCTTCTAGGAGAAAACATCTCCTCTAGCAGATATTCCTAGAAGTATAATTAACCACATATTGTGTGCAATGGAGAGCAGTATTCACTTACAGCTTCACAAGAGCAGCTAATAGCTTTAAGCAACTTTGCTAACATAGGATTTTCATTAATGATTCATTTTAAGCATTTGATAAACCTGTGGATGAGTTACAAAAGCTTAAGAATTAGATGAGATTTTACTGTTTAGTAAAGAAGCATTATTCTCCACTGAAAACATAATGATTAACTCCACTTTCTGGCCTTGTTTTATATAGCATATTATAACATAACAGTATTGGTGTACACTGGGAAACAATCTATAAATTATTGTTAAAAATGCTCTAGATCCAATCTTGGCAAGCTTTACCTTAGTCAGGAGCTACAATTTTCCTTATCAATCACTGTTATTATTGGAAAGGAACCTGTTGCCTGTGAAGACTGTGAGAGAGGATTTTCTAAAGGGAAATAAGCTAATATTTATTTTAAGCTTCTAGGATATGTTCAAGCTGCATAAAGCGAAGAGTATTCCCAACTAACAGACTTATTAGTCTATAATAACTTGTGGAAAATTCTAAACCTGAGAAGTAGTTTTATCAAGTGTAGTAATCAGAATGACTGTGAGAAAATATACCAAAATATAGTAATTTAACAAGCATATAGCTATTTTCTAACAAAGTTTCCCAAGGAGTTTTAGACCCTAAGTTTAGGATGGATAGCGACTAGCTAAACTACAAGCTAAATGCAACCACTTCGTTTCCCTCGTAATGCAGGTGTTAGGACTGTGTATATCTTTTTAACTTATGTAGCTGTAACCAACTAAAGTAAAAATGATAGCTGGTTCAGTGCCTCAACACTGTTCAGAAATTAGGGCCATTGTTTAATTTTTTTGGTATCCTCATCTTCAAACTGAGGTCCAAAACTGCAAAGCAAGATTTTGGATGTACTTGGTTAGGGGAGCAGACAGATAGCAAAATATTTCTTTGAGTAATTTTCTCATGGAGGTATAACATATAACGTATGTGTTGGAATTATGCTAAGTGACCTGATGACTCAAAGACCCATTGGCTGAGCTGTTCTGTCAGAGATGATTAATTTTATTGTATTGTCTGGAGCCTATACATTTTTAAGGTAAATAACTAAGACCTGTAACTGAATTAAGAGGATATATATAATTTTTATTTCATCCAAACCTGCTCTAAAATAATTACTGAAGATATTTTTAGAAGTCCTACCATGTGGCTTTGAAAAGGAAATGGATTACTTTGAAGTCATTAATAAAGGTTGTTGTGAAAGCATTCACTTCCAGACAGTCACTTTGGAAATAGGAAAAAGAAAATATAAAAGGGGAAAGAAAAGAGATGTCAAATGAATCGCACATGGTTTGAAACCATCATCATCAGAGACACCCATGTCATTGCCTGACATCTGTGGGAAGCTCCTTCTGTAAAATAATAAAACAAGAAATAATAAAATAAAGAAATAAAAAAAGGAAAAAAGAAAAAAAAGAAAAGGCAGAAAGTGAAGTAAAATGAGCAAACATGCTCCTTTTATTTGTACACACACAGAGAGAACCAGCCCATGCTGATGATGCAGGTAACTCGCCTGGTCACATCCACTTGCCTGAGAAGTCAGAACCAACTGACAAGCACCCATCAAAAACTGAATCTGCTCCTTCAGCGATCATGTTTCCCACTGTATGTGTGTGTGCTTTGATTGACAGTGCTTCCTATTGCACTGAGTAAGACCTTGAGGGTAGCAGCCTGGCAGCTTGTTTTGTCAGCTGTGGACATCCACGGCCAGTGCGGGCAGGGACCCTGTGCACTGTGGGGAGCCTGGCCTAGGCCTTGTCCCTCGCTGGCAGCCACAGCCGGTGCATTCATTGGCCCCTGCACCACAACAGAGCCCCCTGTCCACCCCCAAATAACATCTCACTGCCATCATTCCAGCCTCCCCTCAGAAGGGAGGAAAAGCAGAAGGGAGGGTGAGAAGGCAACGACAAAGCCCTGGAAATCTGAATTTGTAGCTAAAACATCTGTCCGGATGAATGTGAAGCCTAGGACTTTGCAACTGAGGGTTTTTTTGAATACTTGTGTGGTTATCTGGCTTATTACTGTTATAGCCTGGGAAGAATACAGAGATATTGTCCAGGAAGTCAGGGATCAAGTCAGGAAAGCTAAGGCCCAGTTAGAATCAAGTCTGGCTAGGGATGGCAAAGACAGTAGGAAGGGCTTCTATTGGCATGTTACTCTTCTATTGGTATGCTACAAACAAAATACAGACTAGGAATAATGCTGGCCATTTCCAGAAGGAAACGGGAGAACTGGCCACCCTGGATTTGGAGAAGGCTGAGGTTCTCAATGACTTCTTTGCCTCAGTCTTCATTGGTAAGTGCTCTGACCACACCACTCAAATCTTGGAAGGCAGATGCAGGGACTGTGAGAATGAAGACCTTAGGCCCACTGTAGGAGAGGATCTGGTTCAAGATCATATCAGGAACCTGAACGTGCACAAGTCCATGGGACCTGATGAAATCCATCCACGGGTCCTGAAGAAGCTGGTGAACGAAGTTGCTAAGCCACTGTCCATCATATTTGAAAAATCATGGCAGTCAGGTGAAGTTCCTGATGACTGGAAAAAAGGCAATATTACCCCCATTTTCAAGAAGGGGAAAATGGATGACCCAGGGAACTACAGACCAGTCATTCTCACCTCTGTGCTTGGCAAAATCTTGAAGCAGGTTCTTCTGGAAAGCAAGGTGCTTGGTGACAGCCAGCATAGCTTCACTAGGGGGAAATCCTGCTTGACCAATTTGGTGGCCTTCTATGATGGGGCTACGGAACTGATGGATAGGGGCAAAGTAGTTGATGACTTCTATATGGATTTGTGCAAAGCACTCGACACTGTCCCACATGACATCCTTGTCTTTAAATTGGAGAGACATCAATTTGACAGGTGGACCACTCAGTGGATAAAGAACTGGCTGGATGGCCACACACAGAGTGTTGTGGTCAAAGGCTCATTGTCCAACTGGAGACCAGTAACGAGCAGTGTCCCTCTGGGATCGGTGTTGGGACCGGTCTTGTTCAACATCTTTATCTGTGACATGGACAGTGGGATTGAATGCACCCTCAGGAAGTTTGCTGATGACACTAAGTTATGTAGTTCAGTTGATAGTGCTGGAGGGAAGGGATGCCATCCAGAGGGACCTTGACACACTTGTGAGGTGGGCTGATGCCAACCTTATGAAGTTCAACAAAGTAAGTGCAAGGTCATACACGTGGGTTGGGGCAATCCCAGGCACAGCTACAGACTGGGCAGAGAAGAGATTCAGAGCAGCCCTGGGGAGGGTAAGATGACAGGAGGAGAAAACTGGGACTGTTCAGTCCAGAGAAGAGAAAGCTGCGTGGAGACCTCATAGCAGCCTTTCAGTATCTGAAGGGGGCCAGAGAGGGACTCCTCATCAGTGACTGTAGTGATAGAACAATGAGTAATGGGTTTAAATTTAAACAGGGGAAGTTCAGGTTAGATAAAGAGGAAGTTCTCTACTGTGAGGGTGGTGAGGCACTGGAATGGGTTGCCCAAGGAAGTGGTGAATTCTCCACCCCTGGCGGTGTTCAAGGCCAGACTGGACAGAGTCTTGGATGACATGGTTTAGTGTGACATGTCCCTGCCCACGGCAGGAGGGGTGGAACTAGATGATCTGAAGGTCCTTTCCAACCCTAACCATTCTATGATTCTATAAAGAACAGAAATCTAGTTGGCGTTTCGCAGTATAAAATGGAAAGAAGAAAATTAGCTAGAAACTGAATAGAAGTGTTTGTGGGTTTTACCGTTATTTTCCCTAACTTTCATTTAACTGTGAGGAGTAAATTCAGAAGACAAGTTTGTTCTCTTGTCTGAACACCTACAGTGATCTTGCTTCTAAACGTGTTCCTTTCAGAAACATAAAAGATACAGATTACATGCTAAGAACCCAGGCAGTGTACCTTCAAGTAACAGACACCTTATTCTGGTCTCATGGTAAACAAATGAAATAAACACAGACTCCTTAAAAAGTGAGAGATCTGTTTTTACAATACCTTACATATTACTTCTGAATTTCACACAGAATTTTCAGATTTAAATGTAAGTATTTGCACAGGCCTGTCTGAAAGCTTAGATGCCTTCAAGCAATTCCTTCTGCTGCTCAGCAGTCTTCCCACTCAGTCCCTCGTTCTGCTTCATAATACTTTCCTGCCCCAGGAACCAATCCCTTCCGCATTAGCCCCTCCACCTATTTTCCAGCTCTTGTGGAAGTGTTGCTACATTTAATTGCCCACTGAAATATTGTCACTCATTCTCACTCTTCCATCTTCAACAGCAGGGCTAAAACTGATCTGAAGACTTTGGAAGAATGCAAAATACATGTACCTATTTTAACTACATGATTGAACACTAGCTAAATGAGGGAAAGATTTTCTTTCTGAAATCATGAGGCATCATTCAAAGTACTTTTAGGCCTTTTGACTGTATAAATAACCTTTTGCACTTCAAGGGTCATTAGATCACAATAGTTTGTAATACAATTATAGTCAGCACTCTGCTCTTACGGGCTGCCTGGTAATTTGCTTGTTAATATATTAGCACAAAGCATTGATCAAGTAGCTAATCCAATCACACGCTTGTTATTGATCTCTTATTGAGTATCCTGCCAGTGATCACTTTTCGCTCAGGTCCAATCAATAGCAAATGCCAAATAGGCTCTCCCACACCTAATGAGCTTATGAAATAAACCAAACATTTTCCTTTGCCCTCAAGGCTAGGATCAATTGAGAGCTTTTAGAGCAAAATTCAGATGACTTTTTCATCAGCTTTTCCCCTTTCTTTTTGCAATATGCAGGTTTGCATTAAGACCTCTATCTAAGACTTTCATTATAATTTGAGGACATCTGAAAAGCAGCTGCCATGTCTGAAATACTCGAACAGCTGTAAACAATAAATCACGCGGGTGAGGAATTCTGGGCTGCATGTTGGCATGTGGTCTGTCAAGCCAAAAAAATAGAGACATACAAAAGATCAAGAGATCAAGGGTACCTGAAGTCTACAAAAAAAATGAACTTGTCCCATATTTCACCCCAGAGAGCCATATTCTGGAGGAAGGCCTATGCAGCATTCTTTTGCAGGAGCATCATGCCTTCATACATGGAGGTGGGGGGAGGTTTGGGGGTGCTGCAATGAATTAGACATGAGCCTTTTCATACTGCTGCTATTGCATTAAGGCGATTCCAGTATCAGCTAACGGAATTTCACACTACAGACAGAGATTCTTGCTGATGAAAAGCACACCCAAATTATGCAGGAAGAAACAGTATTTCAGTTACATGCAGAAGTGCCAAATACTAGTTCTTTAACTTATAACAGTTCCCAGTTTCTTACCATGCAGCATGCGAATGTGACCACAGTTGATTTACAGTTACTCAGGAAGAAAAGAGTGAGAGAGAAGGAAAGAGGGAGATATTTTAGAAGAAGTTAACTTTTACTTACTGCAGGAATTTTGTAACTTTTATCAGATGTCTTTTCAGCCAAACCAGCTTATTAAGTGTCTGAAGAAAGTTCTTTGGAAGGAACATTTTTCGATTTAGTCAGCAAAACAATAGAGCTGTAATAGTAGCTTCTATTAGAGCATAAAAAAAGAATGTAAGATCCTTAGATCTTAAATATCATTGCTTCAGCTATTACTATTAGCACTATTTTATATAGCTAGGCTGTATTTTCACTTTAATCACTTTTATTCTATGATCTTGTTTTGATTATTATGCTTACTATTTTCCTCATTACTGTACCAGATTTAAATTACAAAGAGACACAATCTGAATATAAACCAGGTACAGATTTAAAATCTTTAAAAGCATTTGTAACATGCAAACATGCAATTTAAAACCATTACCAAAATCTGATTACTTGCCTGGGGAAAAAGCAGTTCAGCTAGAAACATTGGTGATATCTTTTCAGACTATTTCTTTTGAATTACTCACAACTATGCCTTACAGATATATTTGTTTGGCAGACTTTTGTGATGTGAGATGAAAATGAGTACATCTTGTGACTCTTTATTTTGCAATTTTCCACTTTCTGTTTCTGTGCAATACTTTTAATAACCAGCATTGAAAATCTCTACTGATGAGGCTAGACCTTAGGTAAGAGGACTTTCATTTCCATGATAAGACTCTTGCCATTAGTAAGTTTTACGAGGTCAGTTTCCACTGAAAAATACTTTACCTCTGTGTTTCACCTCTGTGTTTCACCCTTTTTTCATCTCACTGTCAACACTTATTGTCAGGCTTTCCTTCGGAGTGATTCAGACAATTTCTCCAGGTTTAAGCCACATATGCTTCCCAGGATGTTTTAACACTGACAGCATTCCTGAAAAGACTGTGAGAAGACCAAACTGGGTATGGACAGCATCCATCTTCAGCCTTGACAGAGCTCACCCTCTCAAACATGTACCTGCAACTTCATGCTGCAAAAAACCAGTGGTCTGGTGACTGCAACATTCCTCATGTCAGTTAAGGCATTTTTATTGAAAAAGACACATCTCCCAAAAATAGCACCTGAACCTATGGGAACACCACAGCAGGCCCAGATGACAGCATAGGGTACATGCTCAGTAAGTTATTCACTCTGCTCAAGAAAAAATTAACTGTACACAGTTAGGAGTCACCTTATACCTTTTGGTTTGGAGACAAGGGATTACTCCCTGAGTGGGATGCCCTGAGTGGGATGCCCATGTCCGCTCAGCTGACACAATCCAGGTGATGTGCGTCTTCCTTATGCAGCCTTAGACCAGGAGAAACTCCACTAAGTCAATTGACTTAGGGTGGTATACATGCAATCTGAGTTCAGGACAAGTGTGTAAGAACTGCTTGGATGAGTCAAGAGTCAAGCCTGCAAAACTGATGACATGACAAAGTTTCTCTAAGTATAGCATTTGCTAATGCAAACAGTAATCTAGTGTTGCAGCTCTGCTTTCAGTTAAATCACCTATTGATCAGCTGCTTGATTACATTTATACAAATATTCAAATTTTGCAAGCAGCTAAAGGTAACTAACAAAGTTAGAGAATATGATATAAAATGTGAGCACACATTCTTATTAAGGTACCCAAACGCATCTGAAGGAGTGAAACAAAGCTGGTGATCTGGCTGGAAGGAATGCCATATGAGGAACAGCTAAGGACTTTGGGCTTGTTTAGTTTGGAGAAAAGGAGGCTGAGGGGTGGCTCTTTTGCTCTCTACAGCTTCCTGAGAGTGCCAAGTGGAGAGGGAGGTGATGAGCTCTTCTCCCTGGTATCCAGTGGCAGGACGTGTTCCGATCCGTTCTGTTCCGTTCGTCTTACAATTTAATTGAAAAATTGATCTCTCATATATAATTGGATTACTCAGCTTGGTTTGTTGTTCAAATGGTTATTTAAACTGTTTTTGAAAAGTAAATCTTTTCTTTTAAAAAATATTTTCTAATTGGCATCTCTCAAAGGGAGGCAATGCCCAAATTCTGCATCACATCATGTCCTTGCACTATTGCACTCTCAAGTCAGTAATTATTTAGGTTTTCAACAGTACATATTTATACTTTGGTGTTACTCTGAAGATATAATGAAGCTCTTCAGTGTAACTGCAAAAAAGACTCCACGTACATTTTACTTAAAAGATTTATTGTGCAAAATGCAGAACATCATATCCATGGTGGGGGCAAAATTGGGAGAGATTTAGCAGTCTGGAAGCGTGGAGAGTTTCTAAATTCCACATCTTTCTCAAAATCTGAAAAGAAAGACTTCTGAGATTTTTTCCTCAATACTTTCCTAATCAAATCCCAGAATATCCTCGATCAACAACTAACCAACTTGCTACACTTTTTGTTAACCACATTTTCCTGCTGTACAGCTCTCTGAAACAAGTATCAAAAAGTGGAAAGTGACTGTTAATATTTTTCTCTTTGAGATGAAACTCTTGTAGTCATCTGGCAAAAAACCTGTGGATTAATCATAGAAGTGTGTTTATGACAGTAAGAGCTCTCCATCTTTTCCTCCTTACTAAGCCAGTAACATCCTAAATTGTTACTGGAACTACACATATGAAATCATTGCTAAGGCACTGGGAAAGAGAAGTTTCATTGTTGTTGGGTTTTTTTCACATCAACTTAATTTGGACAGCATTTTATGCTCTTATGAGCCTTTCTGTACCTCTCGGGGAAAGAAATTATTAGAAGTGTACATTTCATATTATATATTTTTACAGAAAGTATATAGGTATGTATCACAACTAATAGCTGGTTTCCTGTAACTGGGGAAACTAAAACATAAATCAGTTTGGCTTTGTCTTTTTGTGACTTATTGTGAGAAGTTTCTTTGTTCTCTAGATAGATCTATACTTTAAATGCACTTCACTAATTTATATATTATATATATATAATTAGACATTTTAAGTTAGAGAAGATGAAAATCAAATATTATACACATTGCTTTTCATAGAAAGAGGCTGAATCAATAAAAATAAAGATCCAACATCTAAAGATGATGCTTTTCATATGGATTCACCCAGTGCACTCCTTTAACACCCATCTGGGAGAGGGGTTTCTTGCCTTCCTGGCAAGTAACTGGCACTACTTTCTTCATAGTACTGAAAAATTTTTGATGAAAATGAGAGCCCTTGCAAGATAGCTGGAACCAGGTTTTAGCATAATGTTTATAGCCATATATTTTATCATTACTTGAATTTGTATTGTTCTTGGTTATTTCTTCAGCTTTGATGCAATCTATTCTGAAGTTCTATCGTTGTAATAAAGTAGCTTAATTCTGGGAATACAAAGGCTAACTGGCTACACATTGCAAGGCTAAGCATTGTGACAAATGGAGAAAAAAGTAAATCAGTATGTTAGCATTTTCATGGTGGAATGACAGTGATAACAGCACTGGGATGACATATTTAATTAAATAATGTTAATATGTTAGAAACATAAGCATAAGTGGGAATATTTATTTCTCATTTATCTATTAAAACTGACAACAATGTTAAGCTTGGCCAAATACAACAAGGCATGCATGTGTAGCAAGAAGCTATGAAAATGCTCTTTTCCCCAAACCATTTAGATGAATGTTTTTCTAAAACAGAGGGTAAGAAAGCAATTCTCTGCTTTGATTTGAGTATCCACCAACATTTGGTATAGAATACTGCATTCAGTCATTATCTATTTCTTTACAGTGTCTCAAGACAAAAAATCACAAAGCCATGCTCAGCTCAGTTCCCTTGTGAAACAAAGGCATTAGATGGATTATCAGAGATGTACTCCAGGGGAGGCTGATGTCTCTAGAATGTCAAGAAGGTTCAGAGAAATGATGTTTCCAAACACAAAGCCTTCCCTTCATGTGATCTGATAGCAGTAAAAATTAAAGATGCGGAAATGTTTGTATGAAAATCTGCAATGTTGTTTTATATGTGCTGCTTTTGTAATACATATTTGAAAACACACTGTGTATGAAAGAACTTCCTAAAAATAAATCTGTGCATTAACAGTTAAAAATAGCCATTTATATAGCTATGAAAAATCTCTGTTCTTTCAGTAGCATTACGAAAAAAATCAGTAAAATGTACAGAATTAGTCACTTCTCTGCTTCTTATCCACAATATTTTAAAAACATTAATGTCTTTTAAAATAACTTAAATATTCTTTTGTTATTATAGATAATATTCGGTTTACAGAGTAGCATGCTGGTTTAAAACTATCATCCAAACACATTAAATGAGTTACCAGAACACTCTAATACAGTTAGCAAACTGAAGGCTGTGGAATACTTTCAGAAAACACATCAACTAAATGTCACTGAAAAATACAAAATGTTCACATTAGACACGCAACTCAGATTTTAAGACGTTGAAAAAGACAGGCTTCACATTTACTAGTCCAAGAAAAACAGCTCAAGAAAGCTTGAAGGTATATGGTGAAGCAATTTCACTATCTTAATAATTATGACACAGAAGACATCTAAAAAGCTTCCGATGTGCCTTCTTTCACCTTTCCTTCTGGACCTGTGCAGAAGTACACTACTCTCAAAATCTAGACATATATTTGCTGTATGGAACTAGTATAAACTTAAGTGAAATTTCTATTTTAATCAATTACTCTCTACAGAAACAGTGCTCAGACTGCAAGCCAGGACTAAGACACCTACTGGCTAGTCTGAATATCCTAGCCATCACACCATCACCAAATGCAAGTCTGGTGCCTCATAACTTGTTCTGGTTCCACAACTAATACACTCCATGGTGGCCAGTGTCAATCAGACAACAGAAAGATGTCTCTGAACCACTGTCGGAATTGAGTACAGAACATACTTGTTAAGTAGAGGATGTGAGAAATATTTATGTTCTCAGATAATGAAGGGAACTGAAACTCACTTTCTGCCTCACGAGGCAGTTGTTGAAACCACTTTAACCCTCCGCTTTTCCCCTTCAGCAATGTTCCCTTTGTTATTAGTCTTTTGTAACACACAGACTTTGTGCTGCCCGTGCTAGACTCATTGTCACCAGCATTGGGTCTAGTGTTTCTCAGGGCTAAAGTATTTATTCCTGTTTTCCAGCTGGATCGTGTTTGAATTCAGGGGGAATTTGGTCACCAGGTTGCTCAAGTCAAAACATTTATGTACATGTACAAAATGTGCACTTAAGACATCTAGCAAAATTTCAAGACCACCAACAAGCTATCTGGAATGCTGTAGGTCTCTCTAGAGGAACCTAACATTGCGGATAATCACTGTAAATCACTCCAGTGATTTAGGATCCAGTATTATACAAAAGTCCCAATATGAGTTGATTTCGCAAGATTTATCTCACCTTTTATGTGTGCTTAATGCCTAATCTGCAGGTTTTTATTTTGGATCAGAAGATAGTGGGGTTTTTTCCATGTTGAAAAATAATTTATTCCATAACTAATTCTATTATCATCAGTTTAGTAAGCCTTGAATGAAGCTGACACTTGACATCCATTAAAAGGGTGAATGGCTGGCTCTGTCCAAAGGGTTTTGTTCACCCCTAATCACACAAACTCCCACAAAAATCAATGGGAGCAACCAAGCCAAAATTTTAGAATTCACTGTGTACTGAAATTTAATGGCTGATTTTTACTATTATTGTTTAATTTAAAAAAACCCCCAAAAAACCCAAAAATAAAAAAAAAAACCACAACCAAAAAAAAAACCCACCAAAAAAAACCCAGAAAAAAGAAAGAAAACAAGCACAGCTCCTTAATGCGGTCTCAAACTTTCCTGTAAACTTTTAAGAAATAGGAGAACTCCTATTTCTTCTCAGAGATTCATCTGATGTAAGAACCAGTAGACTATTACAATAGCAAGGGCTAAGTACATTTCAAGTTGTTTCTTCTATTTAAGTGAAATTTATAAACATACACATCTTCTTGAAGACTTTGAGTTCCAGCTTGAAAGATTGCAGACTTAAATTGTAATAAAACATTAAAACTATCTGAAAAATTAATTTCAGGATTCAAAATCTTTATGGTCTTTGTCCACGACATAGATCTACTATACAGTAGTTTCAAAGTGCATATTTTCTAAATTAAAACCATTTGTGATTACATACACAAGGGAGGTTGTAATCACACACTAATGCACAAATTTATGCCTCAATGTGATTCAGATTAATAACAACTTAAGAATTGGAAGGAACATAAAAAAAAAAATCCCTGTCAGTCATTGGCGTAGGACAGCTTCTTTGGATATCTATATATTATTCTAAAATTAGGATACAGATACAGAAGCTAGCCAGCCAAGGTGCCAGCAGTCATATGATTGCAGAACCATGCAGCTCACTCTGGATCTAATATAACCACATTTCTCATGCCTCAGCTTCATGGTCACCTTATGCAGTGCAGTCCCATAGGTTTTCTTCCTCTTAAATACGTCTACATTTGTTCCACCTTGGGAGCATATGCAGTATATCATACAAATCACATTTACAGTGAAAAATAAATCTCTCTCTTCCCAACACAGCAACAAAACAGTAACTCCTGCCAAAAAAATCAGAGGCAGGGGAATCCCCAAACAGTCTCTTTAGTCATTAGCCCTACTTAAGAATGACTAATCAGAAAACTCAGAGACTTTGGACCATGTCCATTTTACTCGCTGAACCAAGAAGAAATAGAAATTTCAGTCAAACCTTCTGCTGAACCTGTCTTGTGTTAAAATTCCATGCTGAGATCTACTAGCATGGCATCATCTGAAGAAAAATTTGTAAGGACCTAGAAATACAGGGAGAAAAATACATATTTTCCAACATAAATTCATGGCTGATAAAGGCTGCAAATCACTGCTCTAATGTGCTCACTGAAAGAAGTTCTGTTTAGTGAATTCTCACCACAGTCTGCAGCACTCAAATGTCCAGCCATCCATGAAGCAGAAACCCCAGAAGTATACACTAGTGTAGGCTTGTCTCATAGGGTTCTCTGTAGGAAGATTAATATCTAGTATTTTAAAATGTATCTTGGCAAGAACAGTTGTGCATTAAGATTTCAGCAACATTTTCTGACTATGGCTCCACAGAAGAAAAGCAGAACTCCTTCTGCACACTCATATGTTAGCAGCTGCACAGATAACCTCCACAGTATTGATTGCCGCTGACATAGTCACAGTGAATCTTTTATTTGAGAAGGAGATATTCTTCAGTGAATCTCTGCAATAAGCAATAACAAATACTGTGTGTTCTTGGTTTCCTGCTGGAGTGGTAATGGGCAGAAACTCAGAGTGTTATTGTTGCCATATGTCTCGACAGTCATATTGATTTAATTGGTTGCTATAAAAAATCTGACAAGAGGGAAGACAGTTCATATCTGGGTATGGGCCAGAGTGTACTGGTGAATGGACTACTTAGATCTCGCAAGAGCATCTTTCTCTTCTACCAGTGTCATTGAACTGGTTATCTTGTCCATAATCTAGAAACAAGCTATTTTATGGATGGAAATGCAGGGCATTTACTTTTGGATCCGATTTGTCATACATAATGACAGAAAATCTTATCCTGTATGGAAACTATCTGTATCAAAATATAAATTCCCTGAAACTAAGAATGTTTTCACTGAGGGCAGCAGATGGACTGCCTCATCATTTGTCTCCATATCACCCATCTGTAAATCTGTGCTCTATTTAAACTACTTCAGTCTTTCCTTAACATCAAAAGGCAACCACATGCAAGAACATCTATATTACATAACAGAATATTTAGCACTTGCATGAGAACTGTCATACAAGAAGCTTAATACACTCTTACATATCTGTGGTTTACTGCAGGGTAGCATTGCTGCCCACATTTTATGGAAAGGGAAGAAAAACAGAGATGCTACAGAAATGGTGTGACTTGGCTATGGTGTGAGGTAAAACCAGGAGTGGAGCACAGGGGCTATGCTTTCAGGCTATGTGCTTTACTAACAGAATGGTCCTCTTTCTTCCTGCCACTCTGGCTCTGGAGTGGTCTGAAAACATCCACCCTGTTTGAAAGAAGAAAACCTTCCTTCCATGTTTAAAATACAACAGCCAATAGATGCCCTGTGTGTTCATTTTATAGCAAGTAGTTCATATAACTAAGGTTCATCCACAAGGAAGTTAGATGCTCAATCTGTGTGAGCAATTGAGGCTGCATCTGTGTTCAGTGTCTTCTCTGGCAGCTCTTACTACTGTAAAATAAATATGTCTCATAAGCAGAGAGAACCATCCTTATGCATTAAGAACACATAAGCATCATCTAATAAAGGATTTTGAACAATTTTGAAGTAGTCTGTGTATCAACTTAATATACTACAGCTTTATGAACACTTTCAGATGCACCACAACTGCTGTAGATTCAATAAAGAAATGTTTTAGTGAAAATGCAAATTTAAAGGTTCAATTGGTAATATTATAGAGAATATATTACATTAATCTATGAAAAGGAAAGACATGAACTTAAAGACAAATTCTGCTTATTTTTTTTTATTATCAAAGTTTCCTAATGATTGATACTTATTTTGAAACTGAACTAAAATGAACGTTAAAGTGATGTAAAAATGCTACACTAAACAGTATGCTATCGTGTTGTGTTTGCCTTTTCCTCCAGTAAGAGATTCACCAGATTGCATCAATCAAGGCTGACTACGCAAAACATGCACTGATATTTTTATTTGGGGTTTTTTTGTCTCAGAGGTCTACCAGGGTAGGTAATTTGTAAACATAGACATTTATGCCCATAAAATTGTACTATGAAATAAATAGATTGGACAAGCTCATCTGAAAAAAATAAAATTAAATTCTTGATTTTCATGCCCTAGTAAGTGGTCAGCTAGTTATGAATAAATTTAAATATATAAATTAACATCAACCTACTCCTGAGAGATGATCACTGAAAACAGCATACCACCAGGGCAAGAACTGTACAGTAGAGGGACATTTCCATGCAGCAATTAAGATGATACCCATTAGCTAAGGACAACGTATCCGAGCCATGAAATTGATTGAACAGATTCTGCACAGCAACTGACTCTTATTTCAAAATATTGTGGTGAACAATCATCTGTCCAAATATTACATTATTAAGCTGAAGAGACTGTAGCTGATTTTGGCTATTATGGCATAAACCTTGAGAAGAATTCATGCCACTAATAAATTTACTGAGTTTTCACCACTGAACTTGAAATTAAGATACTTGCCCTAAGGAGTGTATTTGATATGACAGGAAAAGCAAATCAGCTAGATCACACTCTTCGGTGAACTACATTTGTGCAATCCTACTTACTTCTGTTGGTTTATTTCAGATGAAAACTGCTGCAAAGCTGTGTTGAACATTTGTATGTTAAACGCCTGATGGGTTTTAAATTCTTAAGAGCTTACCACACAGTAGCACAAAAATCAATTGTATTAAAGCAATACTAAGCGGTTTATTGAAGCCCCTGTTTTTTCTTTGTGAAAGGCTTATCCGAAATTTTTTTCAGATGGTGGCAACAATTTTCCATGAATTCAGATAAAAAGCTTCAGATCCCAGACATTTTATCCAAAAGTCAAGGCAGCGCATACACCTATCGCTGGCCTATGTAAGAACAGAAATGTCTTTAAATTTGTTGAAGCTAAAAGAAAAGTTTGAAATATTCAAGCAAGAAAAATCTGAGATGTTATTTCACCTTGAAGATAATGCTTTGGACACACCAATTCAGACCACCTCTAAAAAAGCACATAAAGTTATTTACTTTCAAACAAATGCATGACAGAAGACTTTAACTTTTTCTCTTCAAACCTCACATCCCTATAGATGTTAACTTGATCTCATATGCACTCCAGCATATTTTTCTGATTTATCTGCTATTAGGTTAAATGCATGAAGTTGAGGACCTACATGAAACTTCAGGGATTCAAGCCCGTTACTATATAACAGTGAGATGATCAAAACCAGCAAATAACTCTTTCTTAATACATCACATGCCTAAAGTACCTGTGTTTTCTATATAAAAATTGGAGTTGATCAGAATTTTCCTTTTGAAATCCAGTATCTCAACATCCCAAAAGCACTTGGGGAATTTAGGCTCATTTAGCCCACAAGAAGCTGAATCAAACCTGTCTGCATCCAGTGCTTAGTGCTAGAAGTAGTACAAGAATATGGTCCTAAACTTAATGGGAGCTAGGTGACCTTGCAGGAGACTAATGTTAGCTATTCCTAGACTCACAAGTGTTCTCAGTTCCTGCTGAGTTCCTCTATGCCCTGTGATGTGCCATGCAAGCCAGGAGTTGCCCTATTAGAGAATTTTCTGTGGTTTTCCCTGTAAGACTCAGGTCCTTATCAGTTATATCCACTGCTGAGCTGAAGAGCTATGATGTTCAGAGCTGGTCAGCTGCAGTTAAAGCTGTTCTGTATTAAAAAAAAAAGCCAAGTCAAATTACTTGTTTCATGAACCCAGCTGGAAGATAAAACAACACTAATCATTAAACCAGCTATGACCAAATAAAATGCTGCCTTTTCAATATCACCACATTTGTTTTGCTGCTTGTGTTTTATCCTTTCTATAACAAAGGCAAGTCCAAGACAAGGGAAAAAAAAAATAAAATAAAAAAGCATTATCATTTAGTCTTAAGAAGAACACCAATTAACCCTCTGCAGAACTTCATCTTCTCCAAGTGGAGTAACCTCTCAGTTATGTTCTTTCTACCTGTCTTTCTCTGGTTTGTGCTGACCAGGCTGACAGTACAGCTCATCCACATTGCTTTTTGCATTACTGTTCTGCAAAACAAAACCAGAAACTGTGTTCAGTCAAAGTATTATTTGAATATTTAAATTCTTAATGTCTTTTGACTCTTGTAGGTTTTACTCCTGTCCCTATATTTTCCTTTACTTTGCTATTTCAGAAAAGGGTTAAATCATGCCAGCAATCAAATAAGACTCCCAAAAGTTGTATTTTGCATTGTTGAGGCAAATCCAAAAGGACACAATAAATAATTTTTGTGGTCTCTGGATTGTTTTTTAAATTTTTTTAATAGGGAGAAAAGTCACTGAAAAATGTTAAGTGCTTTTACAATTTAACCAGAACTCATGATTTGATTTTGATTGATGCTCAACTTAACAATTTCACCAGCATTTGAAATCAGTTCATCAACATAAAATATTACAGAAGTAGATAAGTGCTACATCCATCTCCAAAGTGCATAGACTAATTAATAGTTTACAGCAAGAAGGCATATCATTTTAAAAGAAGAAGCTAAGAGGGGTATCTTAATTCTCTATTAGAAACAATCATCATTATCACTCTTCATAGTCTCATGTCAATGCACTCATACTGCCAGCAGCCACACAGATTGGAGAGCTAAGGAAAATAAAAGTTTTGGAAAGTGATCCACAGGCAAAAGACCACAGTTGCTGTCCAAAGATTTCGCTGTTTCTCTGCCTAAAGGATGTCAGAGTGAGACAGAGCAGCACAAGGCAGAAGCCTCCACAGGTTTGCTTCCCCACATAACTGGGAGTGCAGGATATGTGGCCTCCATTCTCCATTTTACAGGTAGTATGCAGTCTGAAAGCTTCACTTTAATAGAGGAAGAGCTACATTTGGCTAAAAGCCATGAACAGGTCACTTCTGCTTCATATCATTTTGAGAATTTAACTAGCAAAATACAATTACTTACATGGCACAATGGTCAGCATCATTAGTTTAACACAGTAAGTGATATGGGCTCTTTAGTTAGCATCAGTGGTTAGTTCTTTGTTTTGGAAGATGGCACCTCCAACAGTAAAGGGCCCTCTAACTTCACAATGAACCATTGATTCAGTGAGATACAAAGCTTAAATGTCACCTACCAAATGACCAGAACCACTTCCTGCTCCTCCTCTGTCCTTCCCTTGGGTATAACATCTAGTCATTGATCCTGTTTGCTGCTAATTTGGAATCAAATTCAAGAGGCATAAAATACAGCAGTCCAGAAAGGTAGCCTTTAAAAGCCTTAGAATTAAGTTAAAGTAACTAAATTTGTCAGATTTATTTTGGTTTTCAATATTCAAATAGTTATTTCTTCTAAATGTCACAAATACGTATTTGAAATCTTTCCACAGTTATGAAATCATATTTCCAGCACACAGAAAGAATCCCTATTTTGATTCTTTGTTACAACATTAGTTTGCATGTACATTAAGGTTTAGTTGTCTTGTCTGCATTTGTCAAATTCAGAAGTAATTAACAAATATCTTAAGTATGTTGACAAAAGAGTCAGTTGCGTAAGTAATGGGCAACATTGGACAAAGAAAATAGGAGTTGTGCTTGTCAGCATGAGGGATTTCACTGCAGGAGAGTTGCTGTGGCTTTCATTATTTCAACAGTCAATGGATGTTGCTATAGAAACTACATAGTTAGCAAGCCATGTAAGCAAAAGAAATATAATAAAAACAAAACTAAAATAATGAAAGGATAAAACCCCAAGGATCTGTCCAACAACTTAAATTCATTTATTGGTTTTATCTTTCAATTATAAAACCAGATTCCCTTTATCATATTAAGCATTCATATATCACTTTATTTAAGTCCCATTATGTATTATAACACATAATAATCAAAATGAGCATCAAACCAGAACCTTCTCAATATCAGGAATGAATAACGTTATCTGAGTACATGAAAATAGTATTTGGCTTCATAACAATGTATTAACCCTCCATAAATACTAATGAGTAATTATAATATCTCTTGTATGATGTACTATCTTTGCTCAGAGAAAAAATTACATTTTAATATTTAAACTAGCTTTTATATGTGCCAGAAAGTACTTGTAAATACAGTTACCTGCCTAAAGTATGCACATGTTGATGATCACCTGCATAACAGGTTGGCTTCTATTCAGTGCATGTCACAGTTTATGCTGATTTGAATATTTGCACTTTATGAACGAAGTCTGAGACTCTTCTAATTTGGATAATGGAGCAAATAGGCAAACTTGGTTTACCCAGTGTGATATAAAGAGACTTTGAGATCTTACCATTATAAAAAGAAGGATGCATATGACAGGCAATCATACATCATTCTCAGTTTATACAGAATCTATGGGCTATAATCTGTGAATATATTTTTGTTGCTTTTTCCATAGCTATAATATCCTTTAAATAAATTTCTGTTGTGTATCCTCCCAGTAACCAGACATGTTGATTTTTCCTTTTAGAAGCGAATACAATAAATTTATACAGGAAAAGAGGTACACACCAGAACTTGCAAATCTTTCCTATTCCTGCAATCAGGGTTGAGCAGCATAGCCCTGAGCTTTTCATTTCAACTTCTGCCTGGCTGAAGGATTTTTTTAAAAGATAAGTCCACAGTATTAATCACCAATAGGCAAAACCAAAGAAAATGAGAAAATCTGATATATCAAGATGAAAACTCTGCCAAAAAGCCAAAAGCAACATAAACATTAGTGTCTTTAGACAAAGAAAAGCAACTTGAGGAGCATAGCAAAACCACACAGCATTTGCCCTCTATTCAACTGCAGCTTGCTCATCTAGTGATCACAAATAAACCTTTCATTATCACATTGTTTTCCAGGTCTGTGGAGAAGAAAAATGCCAACATATAGAAATGATTGCTTGCATTACCACTGAAAGCCTTGGTGTTTTTAACTCAAAAGTCTCCTGAGAAATGTTGATAAGCTCTTGCCAGTAGGTCACATTAGTAAAAAGTATAGCAAGTGTTTCACAAACGTTTGCATGGGCAATATATAAAAACATGCAAGAATGATTAAACTGAAAGAAAACATTCAAAAAAATATTTTTTTTTAATAGAGAAAGTAAAAAACCAATAAGTGACAATTTCAATAGGACAGTTCTGGTTTGCACTGGCCCATGATTTGGTCAGTTTGGTCATTTTAGCTGGGTTATTAAAAGTAATTCTCAGAAAAGACACTAAGTCTTCAAGGGTCTCATTCCCTTATCATCCCAGAGGGCTGAGATTAATGTCTGCTCTGGGACTGTGTCAGGAACATGGTCTTTTCTTGTTAGTGCTGCTCCTGGAAAAAAGAGAACTATTGTAAACCTCTTAACGCGCTTTCCTCTTGCCGTGTCTCTCAGCCCTGTCACACAATTTGAAAGGATATTAGAACAGACAGAGAGTGCAGAGTTGAAATCAAACAAAAGTCTTTATTCCATGAAAGCTTTGCATATCCCAGGGTCTGTGTTATGAAATGGTCAGCCGTTTACCCCTGAGTCCTCATCCATTACATCCTCATAAAAAAAGACCATCTCACAGTTAGAGCTGCGCAAACTGTTGGCTGCTGCCTCAATCTGGCAAGACGGAGGAAGTTCACTGCCCAAGCCTGCAAGCCCAGTATACCCCAGGGGATCTACACTAAGCCAAGGCAATGGAAGGATAGCTATAAAACCAGTTTGTTTCTTTGCAGAAGAAAATATCTGAGGCTATCACTGGTGTGCCTAATCTTTGGATTAGGGGTTTCTAAGGCAGAGAAAGCTTAGAACTTCATCAGTGATAGGGGCGAATCATACTACTGTGGCTGGTGATGAAGATCACTTGCCAAGATAGAAATTTCTTGGGAATAAAGTGGATTTGACAGGATCTTTGTAAAAGGAAAATAACTGTATGTGGTTTAAGCACCTCTGTTTGGTGTTAAAACTGTCTACACTTTATAAAGTACAAACCTAGAGGAATACTGTTGTCCATAGGAGGGCCACAAGGATGATCAGGTGACTGGAGCACCTCCCGTAGAAAGACAGGCTGAGAAAGTTGAGGCTGTTCAGCCTGGAAAACAGAAGGCTGAGCGAAGACCTCATAGCAGCCTTCCAGTATCTGAAAGGGGCCTATAAGGATGCTGGGACTGTATCCTGATAAGGATATCAGGACTGTAGTGATAGGACAAGGGGCAATGGGTTCAAACTTAAGGGAATTTCAGTTTAGATATAAGGAAGAAATTCTATACTGTGAGGGTGGTGAAGCACTGGAACAGGTTTCCCAAAGAAGTGGTAAATGCTCCATCGCTGGCAGTGTTCTGTTGAACAGAGCTTTGGGCAGCATGGGCTAGTATGAGGTGTCCCTGCCCATGGCAGAGAGGTTGGAACTAGATGATCTTAGGTCCTTTCCAACCCAAACCATTCTATCATTCTATGATTAATTTCATTGGAAAGTAATTTGAACTGACTGAAATCTGCTAATACAAAACTGGTCTGCTGCAAAACCCCTAACTACGTCATTGCTGTATAGCAAAGAAGAAATGTTCAAAGAAGAAGCTGTGCAAGATTTTTTCATGGAAAATTCTATGACACTGGAAAACAGTAATTAATTTTTCTCATCACTTTAGGTAGGTAGGTGTCTTTTTTATGGATAAACAAGCTAAGGCACAAAGGTCTGCTTCTATCCTACTCTGTTAACATCCTTCAGTGAGGAGCCTCACCCAGGTTTGCAGTGTAGCTACTCGTGGAGCGTGATCAATCCAGGGAAGAGCTAGCACATTTCACGTCTAGATCAGGTAAGGATAATCTGACAAAACAGCTTAATTCAGAAGCCCAAAGTCATGCACCAAGTTAATGACAAACCTCAGAGCAGAACACCATCCTCAGCTGTTTTGGTGGTGGTGTCAGTCAGCCCTGAGGACAAGGGCAATCTATAGTGAACAGGGAAAAAAATAAAGGAGAATGGAGGCTAATTTTATGTGAATACATTGACTATATCAGTCTCAGTAAAATTACCCAGGGCCAGAATTTTCCATATTGTTCAATTGCTATCCTGCTTATTGGCACAGCTTTAGTCCCATAGATCAAAGTACTACCCTGGCAGTATTCTGCATTCAGGAGGGGACACAGATTGTGGTCTGCTTCCAATAGGTGTAACAGGGCTTTTGTGTACTTGACGTTGGGACCAGGGATTAGTCCTGGCTGTGTCTGATCTCCAGATAAAGTTGTAATCATTGTTGTCACTATCCAATCTGAAAATATTCTTCTGGAAGTTTAATATTTTTTATTTATCCAAGGAAAGCTTAAGAAATGGCCTAAGCATAACCTGCATATTCACAACATTACAAATTTCTAATAATTCTGGTGTGTGCTCTAAAATTTCTGTAGTTTTTCAGTTTGCTTTTTGTACAGTGGATTATACAACTTTCAACAATGTTGCCTGTTGTGCACTCTTCTAACCTTGAGCTGATATTCCCCATTCATACCTATGCTGACTCATTGCTGTGGCTCTGGATTCTTCTACATGTCACCTAAGTCCAAATCAATGTCACCCATCAGGTGTGTATGACCTACTTTGTAGTCCTTCGTAGTCCTTCATTAGCAGGACTAATTGGAGAAAAAATGATGGACTCTTACTCCATCTGAATGCTCTATCAGGATCATAAAGGTTTTCCTGGAGTTGCATTCTGGAAGAAAAATGTTAGAGGCAATGAAGAGATTTACAGTTTGAGAGCAAGATACTTGCTTTTCTGATTGGGAGGGGTTTTTTTGAGTAAAAAAAAAAAAAAGCAACTAATATTAAAATAAATTATTAAATTAAATATAGTCAATTTTTTTTTAAAATGCAGAATGTGTAAGTTCATATTTCATAGTATAAGTTCATGAAGGCAAATTAAGAGATCTTAGATTGTTCCACACTCGACGCAAAGGAAGTTCATTGTCAGGCAATCTTTTCCTCATAGTTTTATTTTCATTCAATTTTATTCTTTTTAATCATCATCACTATTTCCTTAACAATGATTTTATACTTTCTTCTAGATCACATTAGAAAATGTATATATATCATTCATGAACAGAACTGGGCAGGACCTAAGTAGACTTTTTGCCCCTCTTTGGATGTAGATTTCCCATCTGAAATTTGTGTTTTCAAACCAGTTTAATTTATTTCATATGGACTCTCGATATTTTATATTAAATTATTTTTAAACAGAATGTAATGTGGTACTGAACCCTTACATTACATATGATGTCAATACAGTTTAGCTTCATCAGCTGGCATTGGTTGTGTAAACATGTTTTAATTTGTTATTTGACTATGCATGATATGAGCTTTTCCATGGCTTTGATCAGAAGAGTAGCCAACTTGAATACTCAAAAGACACTCTTTATCCTTTTTCATATCAGCACGATATATCTATATTTCTTACAAATCAAGAATAGTGACCAAGAAATTCATGAACTAACTTTGATGTATGGTACATGTAGATTTTTGAGTTGATTCAAATTATCTTACTGTACTAGATGTGGTTTAACATTCTTGAAATCTGATGGTAGGTTTTGCACTCTATTTGATAGCTGTCCTAACCTTATCTCTTACTGAAAGTAAGTGGGATTAATTTTTAAATATCTGATATCTTCTTCTATTATCAGTCACTGATATTGTTGATGAGACATTCGTATATGTATATATGCATGAACATATTTCTGTGGCTTCTCTACATATACATTATGTACAACATTCCCATGTCTTTTTCTATCTGGGATGAATTTCTAATGACAGAAAACATTTTATTTTGTATCAGAATTGCTACTCATTCCTGCAGAAAGCATTGTTCAACAATTCTCAGCTAACAAGTGTAAGGGAGTCCTGCTGTTCTAGATATGTAAAGCAAAATACTGAAAACATTTATGAGAGCCGAGAGTTAGGATTTTGCAGACCATCAGTTTTCAGTGCTTAGCTTGCACCAGTAGTTGAAGTACTTATTGCTGACAATTTACAGCAACTTCAAGGGTGGTGGTAGTAATGCTGCACATATTTTTGTTCAGTATTAACACATTCACACATGAGAAACCACAAGTGTAGCCTGATATGCTCTATATTTATCAAATATAAAACATTCATTGTTTGGATTTAAAGAAATGGAACTACAGGAGTAAGTTTGACTTACTTCCCCTTCTTACCAAGGCAGGCTCAAAATAGTGCAGAGTAATGTTTAGGTTACTTGCTGGTTTTCCTATGTGAAAAACAGGACAGTAACAAAATGAACAAATCTTAAAGGGCAAAAATCTTTTTAGACATCACCCACTTAAACAGCTGCCATTAGAGGAAGTTGGTAGCCTGATATTTCCTATGTGAAAACATCAGGTGTTTTACAATTCGGTGTTTTACAAGGCTCAGTACCTGAACCCTATGTGCCAGTCGGACTGAACAACCCCTATGAAAGGGATATTTGCATGAAGTTCTGACTCCATAAATACATTACACACTCAGATCTTATTATTTTAATGAGACTTCTTACTGTGCTAGTTCCAAATGGTCATTAAGGCTGAACACCAGAGTAAACAGTGGCAGCAATGAACTTCATCACTGCAAACATCTGATGACTGCTTCCACCGGCCCCTTCTTTTCTGTTTCTCTTGCAGGCTTCCCATTATTTTGGTCCTGGCAGCAATTAGCTATCATCAGACTTTCTTTCTCTCAGGCACCTTTTCTGCTACAGACTAATCCTCCTCAACACAGTCCATTCATCTGTCTGTTGCCATTCTTTGTTGGTTACACCGTGTGCACAAATTAATTAAGGCTCTATTTAAGGGCTGACTCAGCTGGTTCATAGCACAAACGAGTGCAGCTGGTTTTCTGCATAAGGTTTTCAGCTTCCTTTTTTTTTTTTTTTTTTTTTCCTCTTGGTTTAGAAATACACTCTCTGTGTATGAGCACAAACTAAACATGAGATTTTTGGCAGATGCAATTGGTTAAGGAAGCTGACAACATGTAACTTGCTAGCTCGTCTGCCCCTGAGGATCCGACTGCATTTCTTGCGGAGCTATAGGGTTAGGACTACTGAGTTTCCAGTGTCAAAGGGTGGCTTCTCTACCTCAGACATGTTGGCATTCTGATCCTGGGAGGTCTCCTGCCCCAGAAAAAAGAGAAACATCTGGCTGCATGGGCAGCTTGTCTGCTGAGCTCAGCAACAAGGATTCCTGCAGCCACAGCTCCATCCCACTGTTAGGGGATCTAGAAGGCACTTAACAATTACTGTCTTTACTATAGGATTACAAGTGCAGTCGATATCATATGTATAGTACAATCCTTCAGATTTTACAGAAAAATATTCTTGGGGTATAGTTCACACTGACATACATCCTCAGAGACATAAGCATCATGATGTTTTAATTTAATTTAATTTAGTGAATATTCCTGAAATAAAAGGATATGTTACTTAAGTAACCATGTTATGATAATATCCTCTTACATATGCTTGAATTTTAAAATTCTGAGTGATGATTCAACACCAGAGCAATAAAGCACTTCAAGTGATCAGCAAAAGTACATTCTGAACATGCAGATATTATGTTGATTTCAACTGAAAGAATTTGGTCTTTGATCATGAAACTGGAGTGTTTGATTCTGTTCTTACTGAAGTCAAATGAGAGTGTTGCTGTTAACTTCTATGCGTGCCTGTAAAATGTTAAGAGATGTGTGTTTATGAGACTTGAACCAAAATATTTACTACTTTGGGCTTAGTTTCACCATCACTGGGCTTTAAAGATGACAACAATATATAAATGCTGTTGTGACCACCTGGTTGTTGAACAAAAAATACACTCATTGACTCATGGAGTGATGCATTCCCTGTGGTCAACTGAGATCTTATTTTATTGGGATATATAATTATTTTATAGTCTAATTGTCAAAATATTGCTGAAAAACAATAAAGTACAGGTGTAGCCTCAGGCCTCCTGAAATTTTTCACAAGCTAGATCAATTAGTTTATATTTTATACCTATATATGTATGTGTATGTATGCATATATACACACAACTTTTTTTTCTTTCAGAAGATTTGTGTACACATTGGGGTAAGCATTGTCCCTGACTAAAGTGTACATGCCATTTAACAGGGACTTAAGATGACCTTAGCCCCTCCCACAGTCCAAAGAGTGGCAAGTACAACTTGGCATTTGGAATCAGAGAACTACTTACATACTTACAATTAAACAGTTGCTCAAGAGCTTCATTAGACTGGGTTAATCATCCCCTCCCCAGAATATACATTCATTTCAATAAATGAGTTACATACTGGTATTTACTGAAGCAAAAGACTTCCATTTCTTCCTACTTTAAGCAGGAAGGAAATAAATATATATTATTTAGTCTGTTCTATCTTTTTGTAAAAAAGTAGATACTGAGTTGTCATCTGTTCAGATGTGAACTACTACCTTGAATGTTGAATACAAATATTGCATAAATTATATGTTTGAATCACTCATGGAATAGATATGGAATTATTAGACATACAGTTTGTAAACACTAGGGCAAAAGTCTCTGAATTAATCTTTGAAGGAAAGTTATTTAAATCAATAGCGTGAAAACAAGAGGTGAAAAAGGTGCAATTCAGAAGAGAAACCAGATTCCTAATTTTCTCAAACATGCAAATTTAAATCCAGTTGTGCTAAGAAAAAAAAAGAAAAAAAAGGGCAAATATTAATGTGAGCAGAATCTCACCCAGCTCAGTCCCAATGCTTGCACACGTGAATAACTTTACACACTTTAGCAGTAAGACAATCTTGAATGGCATTCCTTGGGTAAGAAATGTCCTGTATTTGCAGTGTTTCTATTAGCATATAATTGTTATGCACCATAAGAAAAGCTTGCCAGTCTAAAGAAAATACTTTAGACAATCCAAAATAAACATTTTTAATATGAAAAATTGCTTTTGCCTGTAGACTTTACTATTAACAGCCACTGATTTTTAGTCCATACCTCATTAAGAGGCTCTCTATCAATGAAATCTCTCTCTAGATTGGCAGGTGGCTGATTTAACAACAACAAAAAAATCTTATTATGAAGGTTTTATCATGAAAAACCCTCTCAAATGGCCCAGTGCATTGTGATTTGCTGGTTCTTTTTCTTCTGAGCTGTTCAATTAGTTGGAAATCTCTCTCTGATGGACTGAAGCAGCTTGAGTGAACGCCTGAGCGCACAACCAATTAGGCTCATTTGAAGTTGCAGAATTGTCTTCTTTGGTGTTAAAACCCCATGTCAAACACTGGGTCTAAGATCATTTGTACTACAAAATGAGATTGACAGAGCAGCTGCAACAGGGGGCATGCCTGCTGGACGACTTAATTGTGGAGACTGAAGGGCCATCATGAACTGGCGTGTGGAGATTGTATCACCACTGCTGCATTACAAATGCTCTTTATTAACAGTGATCTGCAATCAATGAGCTCAGGCTTTTTGCCAGAACTCCAAAATCAGATAGGCAGCTCTCCTCACAAGGAATAGGAGGAGCCACCAGAGCAGAATGTTGTGCTGAGAACGGGAGCAGGAATGCTCTTCCTGGCACTTGGTGTTGTGAAGCTGCAGAGAGGGAAATCGCCATCCAATGACACACAGCTTTCCTCCTTTAGTAGAATATGCATTAGCTGGGTTGAGCCTGTATCAACGTTCAGGCAATTGCACTTATATTGATATGGATGAAATATGGTTACTTCAACAGAGTGGTATTTTATCAGGCAAAGAGACTACACCAGCTCACACTGGCCTGAATAAATAAATAGTTTTGATGGTAGCATGTCTCTAGCTTAAATGTAATACAAATGAACTGAAGTAAATTCTACTGGCTTATTTCAGCAAATTAATGAAAAATACCAGTACATTTTAGTCTTTTGGGTAGAAAACATTTATTTTTTATTAATAAGACATATTGCTTTTGGGAAGAGTAGTTTTCACTGATACTTCAAAGCCAAAATTCTGTTTATTTCTTCATTATTAAAACCAGTGTCCTCTTACTGTAACTGACTGAGTCTGTCCCCTGGATAGAAATCAGTATAACTGCACAAGTATTCAAAGATTATTTTATGATGATACAGATGTAAAACCAATGTCAAAGTCAACCTTAAAGTTAGCCAAAATCAGCAATAGCTGATTATAATTACCTACCCAGTGCCTTTGCTATGAGCATAACTTCACTGTTTTTTTTCAAAGGCATTTTACTCTTGCTTATTTCACTCTCTGAAAGTATACCTGAGAAGGAAATGAGAAACTTGAGTGAACAGTGCAGGAACAGCTCAACTAGTGTGGCAAATCACATGCAGATGAGTTCTTGTATCATAAAATAGTGTCTCAAGTTTGTGTTTCTCAATTGTATGAGCAATTCATGTTTCCATGCATAGTTTAAACTTCTGACTTTCGATTATTTGTGTGTGTGTGTGTGTCTGGTTTATTATTTATTTATACCACAAAGTATGATAACTTGTTCAGGTGTTCATTACAGATCTTTGTTGGTTTTTTTTTTCTGAAGGGTTCATTTTGCTGTTACCAGTAATTCCCACATATTTATAAAGTCTGTTCAAATTAAACACATTTCCATTGTGTCATTCTGCATCAACTGCAATATAAGCAGCAGGCAGCTGAAATCATTTTAGGAAAACCTTCTCAAAGAAATACCTGCACACGCAATCACATTTTAAAGTATCTTTAGGAACTCTTTCACCATGACAAATATAGAGAGAGCTTAACAATAAACATGACATTGTTTAGGCTGCAGATTGCCCCACTGCTACCTCGTGGTCCCTGTAACGCTACATCCATCTGCTCTCTCCTTCCAAACGGAGAACAAGCTCTGAAGTGGGAATCGTATTTCTGTGCTTCGTCTGTACAGTGTCTAGCCTAACACTGTCATTGCCTATGACAAGTGTCCAGGAACCTACAGTGAAATCATTTAGTGCTACTGTTACCAAAAATGATGAGAAAAATCCAAGCGCCCTGTTAGGTTGATGTTGGAAACAAGATGACGTTGGGTTCTATTTTTTGTTTATCTGTTGCCAGGTCTTCTGAAATGTTTTTCATGTCTCAGCAATTCCTGATAGCAGGATTGTGAAATGTGCAGGAAGTGGATACACAGGTAAAGAAATTTTAGTATAATCAATACATTAAAACAGACAGACAAACAAACAAACAACACTTTAAAAAAATCACAACAAAATGAAAAAACAAACCCAGAAAAATCTTAAGTAAACGCGTTCTTATTCAGCATATCCTTCAGCTACACTTGACCATCTCATTCCATATTTGCTATTATTTTTGCAGTGATGTTTAGACCAATTCAACAAAAACAAGTGTCTGAACTGATATCCAAACTTAGTGTACGGAAATAGCTTATCAATAAATATGTGACTGAAATTAAATGGCTATGGTTTTGCACGTAGTAACACTGTTGCAACTAAACTAATACCTCACCCAGTCAATAAAAATATGAAATGTCAGTTGCCTTTCCCCCTCCCACTTACAGTTTCTGTATATTTACTTAACATCATATTTCCTACATACCCTAGAGGACGGCCTTATGTAGACTTGTTAGGCCACTCAAATTGAATTGTCTTGCTGTTACTTTTTCTATTCCAAAACTCTCTGATTCTTGTTCACTGTTTCTTACAGAACTTTACAGCCAGCAAAGATCTGAAATTTAACACACTTTAGCTGTGGAAAGGACTGAATGATTCAACCCAAGCAAAATTATTCTGTAAATTTGAAAGCTATCAGCAGCCTGTGAAAGTTTTGTCCAGCTATGCTGGTGGATAAGCCTGTATCATACTGTCAGCATCAAGAATATCTAAATGGTTTAAAATATCAATGTCAGCAGATTTCACAATGCTGGAAGAAGACACAGTCTCCCTGAATAGATGGTTGTCTCACCTCTTGAAGGTTGATCTAATAATAAAGAAAGGTTGTTTTCTTTCGACTTCCCAGTTATTCTGGGGTTTTTTGTCATGCTTTGTTGAAGTCTCAGCACTTTCCCCTTCTCCCACTCACTTCTGTGAGAGGTAGGGCCATGAACTTACTATCATTTCATTGTTATTTTGTTGAACACAGTGATGTTCCACGCATATGTGGCAGAGTGACAAATTCAGCGTGCATATAATTTAAAAAAATTACTTTTGAATTCTAAAATAAATGGAATATGATAAAATGAGAGGGACAAAATAAACAAAGATGTTCATGTTTGAGTCTGGAAAGCTGATGTAATATAATTAAATTTTATCTGAATTATCTATATGAAGAGCCACAAAATCAAAAATACAGATTAAGAAAAAATTGTATGATCAACATACAGTTCTTATTGTAAAAATAAAAAGAGGTAACTGCTAGATTATTTATAAAATTTAAAGCAACTCACAGTTAGTTGTACAGGACAATAATTTCCATTTGTCAATATCCGAAAGTACAGTAGGGTGTATTCTGCACCCAGCGAATCAGTAGCGTGGTCTAAATAAATCATGTTATAGAGCATGCTTTGAAAATCTGTGCCTTACATTCCACCTTCTGAAGACAACAGCTGCACCCACTGTAATTTAGAGTAAATAGGAAAAAAACTGGCACTGTGCAAACACTTTTTTAAAAATACATCTTGATTCTTTAAATCTGTGCAAATTCTTCAACGATTATTGCCTTTAAATAATGTCACAGATATAAAAGGAATTAGTGTTGATGCTTCCAAATTTTCATGCTCATTTGTATGCTATAGATTTTTGTACATAGAAATCAAATTGCTCACATCTGTGGAAATACCACATACTACATTTATTTGTATTTCCATTTAGGGAAGCCAAAGCTTTTTTTTGCAAGTGTCATGGTATAAGTCATGTTCTTTTTAAAAACAGAAAGAAAATTAAAGCACAATATACAAAGTGTATTGACATTTCTAATCAATAATCTGTGACTTCATACCTAGTTATCAAAAGGAAGTTTAATTCAACCAAGATTTAAAGGTCAGAATACTGTCACTGGTATTCTCAAGAAGAATCTTTTAAAGAGAAATCAAATATTATCAGGTGACAAGAATACCTAGCACTACATTGCCAGCAATTGTATCTAAGACATACAAACATATCTTTGAGGTTTTAAAAGCGTTGCTAATCATTAGGTCAATACAACACTTCCTAAAAGAGGAATTATTACTTATCTAGCAGCCGTGGTTATTTTATACCTTTTTTTCAGTTGACACTGTTAAGCAAGCTCTAACTGAACAGACTGTGTTTAAGTCTTATCATTCTGAGAACAGCAATAGTTGCTATTATTCAAATACTAACAGCAAGCCTCAATCTAGTTTCAAAACATTTATTTCATTTCTTATCTCTGCCATCTTTTTTAGTTATCAGAATGTAAGGAATGTCTCAAATAAAAATATTCTGCTGCTGATCTTATATATAAAAATTCTAAACATGCACTATACAAATAATAGAATATTATTTTTTAATTCTGTTGCAAGGCTCTTTTTTTCCACTCACACCAAAACAGGGAAATAAAGCTGACAGACTCAAATAACAATCGATTTGCAGAAATATACCCAGATTGGGATTCATCTGCTGTAATCTAAGATTCCTCATTTTAGTAGTCCAAGTCACCCTGGTCTCATTTAAGGACATGTAACTTCAGAAAACAATTAATGTTGCCCATCTTAATACAACCAGTTTAGAATGAAATGAATTGCTTGGTTATTATTGACGATACATGGCCCCTAGGGATACTAACCTGAATTTAAACTTTTAACACCTAAATTAGGGAAGATGAATCTGCAGTCAATCTGTAAAATGTCTTTACAACTAAGCCAGAAAATCAGCTAATATAGCTGCATGCAACAATACCCAGGTTGCAATGGTGACCCTGCAAGTTTTTCCTTTTTAGTTTCGGACCAGTCATTCTAAGTCATTGATACCTCTTTGATTTTCAGTGATTCATTTCCTTTTTTATTGATTACCCTTTTTCATTATATAAAGAATTGTTGAGCTGTTTCTCTGAATAACATGTAATGTTAACAGCAACTATTGTCTTGTTTTGTGACCAAATAGGATTTAAAACTTAAAAAAAATCCTTCCTCATTTATAGTTTAGCATCCCTTTTTTTTTTTATGATCTAACCTGCTATTTATATAAAAATTTATAAAATGAAGAAAGCATCCCAGGAATAAATAACATCTAAACCCAGTAGAATCTCTACAAAGAAAAGATGCAGAATCTGAACAGCTGTGGTTACTTGCAAATGGTTGTCCATTTGGATTAAATGCTGAGGTGATTTGGCATTGTTCCTTGAGTGAAAACTAATCAACTGACAAGAATTTTGTGTGCTCTACATTTATATAAAGATAGAACAACCTTTCCTCCAAGAGAAAAAATATCTAAGTAACAAAGAATTCACCTTATTGCTCCTATCTGGTGCTTTACTTGCTTTTTGATCATTTAATCTGTCAACAAATCTATATTATTTTATTTTAACTTAATTTAATTTTTTATTATTTTATTTTATTTATCCAAGTGGAAGCCTGATCTGTGAATATTATGTATCACTCACCTAAGTGGTGTCACATATTAGAATCAAAACCTCTATAATATTTTTATTGTAGACACTGGTCAGCTGTTTCTGCTTGAAGTTCAAGTCATGCATAAATGTTCTGTATTAAACTCCAAATGCTTCTGAAGAGATTTTTCAATGTCATTGCACAAGTTATCATAGGATACAATGGGCTAATATGGTATCACTGCTGCTAGAGTTTGGAAGTGTCCAAATAATTACCACTCTATAGTGTTAATGAGTCCTACGTTATTTCTACTATGAGTGGATGTTTCCAGAGATTGTTCTTCACCACAGTCTTGGGTTATAATGGACTTAATGACTCAAAGATGGAGCTCCAAACTTACAGGCACTTCTTCATAGACATTTTCCTGATAAACATAATGGAAAAGGCAGCTGCCAGGGAATGCATCTGGATCTTTTCAGAGCCTGAATCTATAGACTTCTGACCTTAATACATGGAGATATCAGCTAGGTTCTTTCCTCTTTTGTTTTTCAAGTCACTAATGTTTATATTTTTCATGTGTTCTGCATCCTTTTTTAAGTTCTTACACTTCTTCCTTCTGTTGGTTTTTTTTTTTCTTTGTTGTTTTTGTTTTGTTGGAGGGTTCTTTTTTTCTATTATCTTCCTTCATACTACCTTCTTTTTAGTTCCTTTGAGGGTTTTTTTCCTCTTTTCAGTACTCCTCCTTCTTTCACATTTTTGCTCATCATACCAAGTGGATTCATCTCACCTAACTACGGCCACAGAAAGGTTAGGTTATCTTAAATCCTTTTATAGTTGAGAACAAGTATATTGACTTAAGTTATTTATATCATGCACTTTATATATCAGCCTCAGATAGGGCCGTGCTATGCCTCCTAGCAACCTCCAGAGATGGAAACTGGACAACAAGTTTAGACTGGATGATGAACTTTAAGATAGTCATAGTCTGGAAGCATGAGTCCCATCTGTAATTAATATCTCAATATTTTCTTCTGCTGTAAGCTTTAAATTCTTTAGTTTTACTTCACTAACTCTAACTATTGGTACTTGGCAACTCAAGCCTTCCTTTGACTTCTGCTCCTTCTGCAACTTCAAAAAAAAAAAACCAAACAGTGACTAAGGATCTCAAATCTTATTGTTGTTGCTTTCCTTTACTCTTTTTTGCTTTCCCCTTCTACACCCATGCTCTCAGCGTGCGCAATTAGGCTTTGAATGCTACAAGTATGCGTAGGGACCATGTGTTTACAAGTCAGGTAGCACATGGCTGTGCTCCCATGAATTTCAGATATTCTCTTCTTTTAATAGGCATCCTCACAGGTATTGATGGGATGGAGTTTGGACTAGAGACACAGATTTTCACCTGAAAGTGAAGACAGCAAACTTTTCCGGGATAGCTGAGGAGCAATTCATGGATTTCTCATCAAGTCCTTTAGGTGTTCATTCTGATGATGGAAATATGGGATAGACTTCTAAGGGAATGCTGAGGACATTTCTTCTCCCTGTGATTCTTTCACAGTTATTTTATTTCCCCAAAGGAAAAAAAAACCTCACGACTGTATTTAGGTCCATTTTAATAAACTTCCTACACAGACGGATGATAATTTAAATACAATTTAGTCAGCCACAGAACAATCAATGATGAAAAGGAATGTTTTAATTAGAAGTAACATAAATGTTTCTGACAAGTCATACAGCTTTGTTAAGTAATTTAAACCTGACATGCAACACTGCTTATCTTTTACATTGCTCAAAATATAGACCAAATGCTTTCAGGAAACTTATAACTGTGGGTTTTTAGGATAAAACAGAAAAATATTCAGGCATATTAAGCACCTTTATTTCAGTATTTCCCAGACACTTCAAAACACTTTGAGATTCCAAAAGCCTAGTCAGATAAGTGAAACACTCCACCCACTATTAAATACCTCAGAAATGGCTGTTAAACATCACATAGTCACACAATAAATAATAAGTTTTCAATTAGGTCTTCTTTCCTTGCCTAAATCAGAGCAAGAATCCAAAACTATGTTGAGAAGTTCAAGAATCAGTTCATGTGCAGAGGTTGATGAAAGGAAAAGCAGAACATTTGGGTAGGAGAGATGAGAAAGGACAGCAGGTAAGCAGAAAACTCCTCTTCGAAATAACTGGGACACCCTAAACTAAAGCATTGCAGCTGTGAAGTGTCTCATGGAGCTTTACTGATCTTCAGAGTTCAGTCTCACTTTTGAAGGAGAGATATATTGCCTATGTTTTCTGTCCTGAATTATACTGTCACAGCTGCATTGACAGTTCTATAGCATATTTTTTTCTAAAAATAAAATCATAACAAAAAGATCTTGTTCATTATGTTTGAAGTATTTTCCTCTGAATATTCCTCCAGCCAGGCAAAAGTTCTTTCAGAATTTTACATCATCCTGCATTGCAAGTATTAAAAACTATGAAAGCAGCACTCCTGACTTTTCTATACTACTCCACTTCCTCCAAAAGAAAAAGAAAACAGATGACATTTTGGTTTATTTGTTATTAGGAGGAGTGGGAAGAATCTATGTTGTATACATCCTCAGTCCATTATTTCTGTGCCAGCTTGAGTTTTATAATTTAATTCAATTCCAGTAGGGCAGAACACAGCAATACATTTCATAAAACAGTAAACTATGCAAACATGACATCGAAGTTATAATGCAGTATTCATATGCATGCTGAGTTGTCATTTTTATAACACAGCATTTTCACCAGAGGGACACTTAATTAAAAACAGATTCCTTGTATCTGGTATCAAACTAGCACCAACAATTAATTCATTCTAATGCTATTTTTCTATCAGGAGCTGGTCTTTAATTGTGTTAAAAAATGCAGCATGCACATTTGATTTGAATTAAAGAAACCATACTAAGGCTCAGCAAGAAGCAAAAAAGTGGATAACCTTTTGTAGCACAGGAAAAAAAATATTGAAAAACAACCAACCATGTACAAACTACAGGAGACCATTGTTTTTTGAAGAGAAGGAGGCTGTCAACATTGTACAATATAGAAGATCTACAGATGTAAAAGTGATCTCTTCATATTATTGTCTGTAAGATTTTTAATACTAAGAGTGTTTCTATCTAATACAATATCCAAATAAAGATGTTCCCTGCCTCTACTCTCTGACTCATATATAAAGGGGATTGGACCTAGTAGAAAATGCTAAGGCCAGCAATATTGGGTTTGTGGGTTCTCTTTTCTCATTCTTCACCTCAGTGTGTATAGAAAGCATTTGTATGAGGAGAAGGTAAAGGGTTTGTAAAGAAATGTGCTAAAAATTATCCATACATTGCAGGAAACATGGGAAAAAACACAGAGAACTATATATGGCTACTACTGGTCACAAGACTGGGGTGAGTTAAGATAAGAATTGGATGGTTTTGAGCAAAAACTTAAGTTCAGAAAAGCTTTCACTGGCCTCAGTAAGCTTTGGACAAACACTTCTTTGCAGGAGATTTCTGTGGACATCTGCTGCTGGGTATAATGTGGCATTCCATGAGCAGATGATTGCCCAAACATGAATCAGACCTTTTTATCTGAAAAATACTCTTCCTTAGTGTTGATGCCTCCTGTCTCAGTGCTCTGTGTCCCTGGAACAAGACACAGAGTGGAAAACATTGGCTTCAAATTCAGGAAATTACTCTTCCAGAACCAGAGCTTGGGCTTGGGCAGATCTATTCCATCCAACCTGCTTTATATTTCATTATGAAAGTCCTGAAGACATTTTAACTCAGTTTGATTGTGCCTCCTTTGTCTGTACATTGCTCTTGTTTGAGTCAAAGACTAACAACCAAGTTGACCTCATTAGCTTTTCTCACAGACAATATTATGACCACCTCTTGACAATCTGTAGCATGATGTGTCTTCTCTCTCTTTCCATCTTATTTACGAAAACTGCTACTTTCTTCCACAGTTTCAAGATTTACTTGCTTTATAGCCTGCTATTGTTGCTGTTTCTCAAATAGGTTGTCTCTGTATTCCTACCTTGGGCTAAATGGAAAATTACTGTCTTTTTCTGCCAAAAAGTAGAATAGGTTCATGGGTCCATTGTTTTTTTGCTACATCTCAAATCATGCTTTCAACTGATAAACCTGTGTTTCAGACACACATCACAAAGAATATCAGGCCAAGAGTCAGGCTACACAGCCTATGTATGTTCGTATTATGTAGTCCTTGTTCAGTAAGTGAGTTGTTCTTCACCTCAGGAGTTGGAAGTAGTGCAATCAGGCTAAAAATCTTAATTCTAATTCAGTGAGAGGAGCAAAGACAGATAAAGTGAAGGCAGAATTTAAGCACTTGTGTCAAAAAGTATGAGCTGAATTGACTTGTCCCTTTCTGCCATCCCTTCTAGACATTTAGTTGCCTGACATCCAGGTTTTTGACAAGAAAGTTACTTTCCTAAATAACAAACTTTTCAGTTCTTCTGACCTTGGTGTAAATCTGTTTATGTGCCAGTAAACCTTAGCTTGGATTTGTTTTCCCAAGGTCTCTTCTGCACATGACCAAAATAAAAATAATTGAGTTCAGCAGGAAGGATAGGAGCTTGTGATGCTACCACACTCTTTAGTCAGCTGTACTTTAAATACTAATATGAGTGAAGCCTGTTACAGGAATTACAACAGATAAGACAGTCCTCACACTGGGCCAGAATAGCTGTTCCTTTTGTCCTTTATGAGTCTCTAGTTTGTGAAGGGTGTAGAAAAAATATACGCCTAATGGATGTGAATTTTATTCCCATGATTGAAGTGGGATCTGTTTAAAGATGAACTTTACCAAACGTATAAATGTACATCTGAGGAAATAAAATATTATTTTCTTGAAGCCAGAAAAAAAATTAGTCATTTTCTACTACTGACCTCAAGACTTCTAAGGTAATATCTCAATTTTTATGTTATCTATTTTATTAAAGAAAGCAGTAAACAGTTACAGCCTACCTCCTTTCACTGATCATAGAGGGAGCATGGGGTGGATTTGTGTCCAGTCTCCTCTAAAGATGGGTGAGATGAATCTAACTCTTTATTTCTGAGGCTCTGGCATAGCACTACTAATAGTTGCCACATGTTAATTCTGGCTATTAGTAGGAACTTATTAGAAAATTGGTATTTTTTCTGGCCTAAAGAAGAAAATAAGGGTAGAGCTATACCAATGGTTCTTTTATTGCCACAAACCTTTTTGACAACCCAGTTTCAAATAACTATTTAGGTTAAATGTGAAGAAAATAAATAAGGCAAATAGTTATTTTTGAATAGGCATAGTTTACTTAAGCAGTACTTTCATTTTCAGTTTCATTTTCATATAATTTCATTTCAAGCTGTCCATAGCAGTTTATTTATGTCCATGGTAAGTTCTGATCAAAGCACATTTTCATATTTGCTACAGGTTGAATAGTCACTGGAAACATTTGTTTCTCACAGTACTCAAGAAAATGCTGGTGGCTGACCAGCTAGGAAGTAACTCCTCAGAGGAGCCGGGGATCTAGTTCTGAGCTTCTTGTTACAAGACAGCCATGAACTTACTGAAGGGCAACAAAGATAATGAAGAGATGAGCATATGTCATAAGAAAAGGCTGAGGGAGATGGGGTTGCTCAGCCTAGAGTATAGATGTCTCACAGGGATCTGATCAATGTGTGCAAATACCTGGCCAGAGGTGGGAGATGAGACAGAGACAGAATCTCCCTAGTGTAGCCCAGTGACAGGAGAAGAGGCATGAGCACAAACTGGAATTCATATAAACATGAATATGCTTTTCTACAGGGGAGATTATCAAGCACTGGCACAGGCTGTCTGAAAAGCTTGTGAAGTCCTCTTCCTTGGTGCTACTCAAAACCTGACTGAATACAGCTCAGGGCAACCGGCTGTAATTGACCCTGCTTTGAGCCTGGAGCTTGGACTAGGTTCTTCCCAACCTCAGCCCTTCTGTGATTCTATGATCCTGTAATTTGTTTTTTTCAATGAAAAAGAAACATTTCTATAAAAGCCAAACTTTTTAGTAAAAGTCATAATTAAAGAAAAGCAATTTCACATAATAGTTCTGATAGAAATTTCCAGTGCCTGGTTTTCAAGAAGACAGCATTTTTAGGAATTTTAGTATTGCCTTGTAAAGGAAATAGATATAAAACTAATCTATTTTTGTTTCCCAGAGAACTTAATACAACAAGGTTGAATTTATTATAAGAGAAAGCAGAGTAAATTTACTGTCTGTGTATGCAAACATGCACAAAAGAGCATAAGAAAGTAATTATGTAATGCTCTGATTTGACATGCAAGTAAGTATAAACTAATACTGACTTGAGCCTCCTAATCATGTTCACACTGATTCAAATGAAAATGTATGTTTTCTATTACAATGATTTTACCACTGATTTAATGGAATTTCTCTCCAGCTAAGAGTGATTATTAATCACAGAAGTGCTGTAATGCTGTGACCCTTTCAAACTTTTGCTATGAAACAGTTGTTATTGCATTTATAGTGTCCAAATAGTTGCAGTTGCATTCACATAATTTGACAATTATCTTGCAACAGAATGTCCATATGCAATTCAGAGGTTTCTTATGATGTCCATCTTCAGAAATACAACAGATAGTACCTAGAGTATTGATTGGAGTAGGTAGTTAATTGATTTACAAGCATCCCTCTCTATACAGATTTGACAGGGTCTTTTATAATAATATTCAGCAAGGCGAAACAAACAAAGCTAAATCATTTAAAGACTGACTGCTATTCTTAAAAATTTTTATACTTTTCATCCAACTGTAACACTGATAATATGTTTTTGAACAGATGATACTGTATAACTGTTTCTTGACATTGCATTCCTAGGAAGTGGTTAGAGGACTTCATGTCCTTTCAATTTTAAATTCATCTTGTTGGTTTAGGTTGTTTTGTATGCTACACTTCCTACACACATAAACCTCTAGGGAAAACCCATGCTACATATGATCTCTACTATTATGTATATTTTCTATAAATATCAGTGATAAAGTTCAGGTACAAACACATAACACATAGTCTCTTATTGTGTCTGCATAAAGTAGAACAGATTATTAAGAAGTATGCTAACAATTTTCCCTGAATGATCTTCCTTATATTCACAATAAATATTACATATAGAAGAAACAAAAGATATTCTCAAGGATGGCAATATATAGTCCTGCCTGGTCTTTCTATTCCTACTATTTGAAAACATACAATTCCATATATTTAGGTGTGCAGGGCTACAAAAATGCTGTAGATACTATTTCACCCACAAGACTTGTCTTTGCTGTAATTTTATAGAATCATAGAATCACAGAATCATAGAATAGTTAGGGTTGGAAAGGACCTTAAGATCATCTAGTTCCAAACTCCCCTGCCATGGGCAGGGACACCTCACACTAAACCATGGTACTCAAGGCTCTGTCCAACCTGGCCTTTAGCACCGCCAGGGATGGAGCATTCACAACTTCCCTGGGAAACCAATTCCAGCGCCTCACCACCCTCACAGTAAAGACCTTCCTCCTTATATCCAGTCTAAATTTCCCCTGTTTAAGTTTTAACCCATTACACCTTGTCCTATCACTACAGTCCCTAAAGAAGAGTCCCTCCCCAGCATCCTCATAGGCCCCCTTCAGATACTGGAAGGCTGCTATGAGGTCTCCAGGCAGCCTTCTCTTCTCCAGGCTGAACAGCCCCAACTTTCTCAGCCTATCTTCAT
>JANHGB010021909.1:5362-16987 GCA_026283785.1 Coracopsis vasa
CACGCAGCCTTCTCTTCTCCAGGCTGAACAGCCCCAACTTTCTCAGCCTGTCTCCATACAGGAGGTGCTCCAGTCCCTGATCATCCTCGTGGCCTCCTCTGGACTTGTTCCAACAGTTCCACATCCTTCTTATGTTGAGGACACCAGAACTGCGCACAATGCTCCAAGTGAGGTCTCACGAGAGCTTTATGTCCTGGCTTATGTTTTAACTCTTCCATGTAACAGCAAAATGAAAGGCTTATGAGCACTCCCTGTCCCTTTCCAAGAGCTGCAAAACCCATGGACAGATGCTCTCAGCCCTCCTTAGTGCTGATCCCCACAGGAGATGAGTGACTGGAGTTGAAGTTCACATTGCCCTGCTCCTCAAGGTCTCACATGCAGTATCTTCCCCACTGTGCTGGTTTTGGCTGGGATAGAGTCAATGTCCCTCACATTAGCTGGCTTGGATTTGTGCTGGAAGTCGTGTTGATAACATGGGGTTAGTTCTTGCTGAGCAGTTCTTACATGAGTCAAGACCTTCTCTGCTTCCCACCCCACCAGCCCCAGGCTGGGCACACAAGAAGTTGGGAGGGGACACAGGCAGGACAGCTGCCCCAAGGGATATCCCATACCATGGGACATGGTGCTCAGCATAGAACGCTGAGCGCTGTCACCAGAGGCTGCAGCTTGTGATTGATAACGCTTGGTCATTAACATGTGCTCAGAGATCCCTACGAGGGTTCATGTCTTTTTGAGACTGTCAGGTCTTTCATGCTGAGATCTTAACGCACCCTCACAAGCAGCTCTTGTGATCCTCACAAGCTCCTCAGCTGCCCTCATAGAAACCCTATGGCACTGCTGGGAACCATTGGACTGAGGAAACTGAGGCACATCACCAGAAGCCGCTTCCTTGGAGCTGAAAGGAAGCCAGAAGCAAAAGGGAAAACAAGTGCTATTCCTTGGTCTAACCAAGCACCCCACACAGGCAGAGAGGCTGACCCAATGTCCAATGCCCAATTCCCCTGCATCCTCTCTTTGTCACTGTGCAATTCTGAAAGCATTTCGTTTCCTGTTTAACACAAAGACCAGATCATTTTGCTGCAGCTGGAGAACGAGGTCTCTTCTCCCTGAATGATGGGATGCCCCTCACAATAGTAGGATGCATCTCTAGGGTATTAAGTTATTTGGTTACAATGGAAAACAACTCATCCTTTACATATCTGGCACTGTGGGGCAGGAAGAAGGTTTCCAGTGTGGTCACTAACACCCGTTTCCAGACTGACCAAGGACAAGCCGTGCTGGGTGTCCTCAGTCACTGTCATGCTAACAAAAATGCCCCCTGTCCTTCAGCAGCTGACACCGCAAATACCACTCAGGACTCATTGCATCAGTTCAGGGCATTAACAGTGATGCCCGATGCATTTCCCCTCCTTTACATATCTGTGTGTGTTTCCCACACTGATTCCCTCACCCTCCGTGCCAAATGAACTGCGTTTGGCCTCTATTCCCAGGACACTGCATGGAAAACTCCTCTGAGGCACCTCCCTCACCTCTCTGCTGCCAACAAAGTGAGAAGCAGAAACCAGGAGGGAACAGCCCCACAAAGGCATTGCTAACCCTGAGGTGTCCCAGGTAAGATGAAGCCTCCTGAAGGCTGGATCTGTGCAGTGGTGCTCTTAGGAATGAAGACAGCGCTGAGCAATAGGTAGGGAGAAATGGAGCAGCAAATCCTGTTGCCTCCAGCCAAACTCTCTCTTTTTCCACTGCTGCTGGGCTTTAAACACAGTGACAGAAGATAACTGTGCCCGCTGCATCCGAGTTACCTGGGACAGGCAAACAGGCTGCTGGGCAGGGGGAAAGCCAGCAAGAAAGGGAACAGAAAACAGCTTCCTGGAGGTGCTGTGTGTGAGATCTCACTCCCATCACTGCAAAGGATGCAGCCAATCCTCTCTCCCAAGTGACTGGAAACCAGTGCCTTGAAAAAGGGACTTGAAAGTGAAACGCAACTTTCAGCCTTGTATTTGGTGGGTTTGTCTTTGAGGCACTCCCCTAAAAAGCCTGATCCCTGCACTCAGTGTCTGGGCTGCCTGGGCTGTTCCTTTACTTAGTGCAAGGGGATTGCTCTGTGTCTGGTCCCCAGTTCAGGCTGTTTCGTCCTGGTGCGCATCCAGCTCATTCCAGCCCAAGAAGCTGGGCTATGGACCTTTGGGCTGCAAAAGCACACAGGAAACAGCTTGCTGTGACAACAGGCATGGCAGAGAAGATAGCAACACCTCTTCCCCAATGGTGCTGGGAGGGTTGACAACAGAAAATCCCCATGGTCACCTGGCTCTTAACCCTGTAAGCTGTCGGTCATCGCACAGCAGCTCCAGTGTCCCCCGCTGCAGTGGGATCTGCACTGAAGAGGTTGTTCCGCTCAGCAGCGCTGCAGTAGGAGGCAGGAATTAGAAGTCCCTTGGGCATCTCATACCCAGGGTTGTTCTCATGGAATATTTCCTTGGATCGGTCCAGCTGATGTAGGCCACGGTCCCACAACAGAATCCAGCTGAGTGCAGGGGGAGTGCAGCCATGCCAGGGTGAGGCTTTCACAGGGTACAGCGATGGGGTGAGGAAAGGCATATACACCAGTGACTCCCACACCGGGTGCATGGAGCAGTGTGGGACGTTTTAAAGGCAGGGGTCTCCAGAGGCTCCACATTCAACCCTGACACAAACAATCTCAGCCCATTTACTCCATCCTGACTTACACGTATTTCTGGCTGAATACATCTCATAGAATCATGGAATGGTTTGGGTTGGAAGGGGCCTTAAAGCTCATCCCGTTCCAACCCCCGTTCCAAACACAAGACCCCGTGGCCTTGGGAAGACACAACATTCTCCTCAGCACAACAATGGAGTAGAAATGGGGTTTAATACCAAGAAATTGATGGCAGACCCCTGGCCTTTGATCCTAGAGGATCATGAGGAGCATTTATAACCGTACATCAGCCAAACAGCACCACCAAGGGCATAGATGATGCCAATGCCCTTTGACGGGCACAGCAACACCTTTGGGGTTTAGCGCCCATCCTTGCCCGCGGTCCCCCCGACACCGCCGGCTCACCCCCGCTCTGAGGGGCGGCCGGGCGTGCGGACCTGCCCCTCGGGCTACCTGCCTTCCGATTGGCTGCCGACACTGCCTGTCACGGCTCGTCACCCTCCCTAACCAATGAGCGTGCTAAGAACCGCCTCGGGGGCGGGGCTTGCAGGGGCCGGGGCTGGCTGTGGCGAGCGTCGCGCCGGCGTCGAGGGACAGGTAGGGCCGGGGAGGCTGCGCCGGGCGGCCTGAGGGAAGGCGCGGCCCGGCCCTTTCTATCCCATCCTTTCCCTGCTTCCCGTTTTCCCTTCCCTATTTCCCTTCCCTGATGCGCCCCCCGGGGCCCGGGCCGTGGCTGTGGTGGAGCACGGTGGCCGCTCGCTCGGTGGCAGCGGCAGCGGCAGCGGCCTGGAGTAACCGGGGGGCACCCCGGGAGGCCCGGCCCCTGGAGCGGGGTGGAGCTGGGATGTGGAAGCCTGTGCAGCGCTGAGCATCCGCTGTCCTTGAGCGGGCATTGAGGGGTCGCTGCCGGGGGAAGCTCCGCGCCGGCCTCCGAGCGGGTCGGTTGGGTGTTGGGGCTGGGGAGCACAGGGCCCGCGGTGGGGCGGGGATGGGCAGTGCATGGGAGCATCATAGATAGAGCCTTGGAAGGGCCCCAGGTGAGGTAGGGGCAGGCCAAGGGGAATGGCTTTAACCTGCCAGAGGGGAGACTGAGATGAGCTCTTAGGCAGAAGCTGTTCCCTGTGAGGGTGCTGAGGCGCTGGCCCAGGGTGCCCAGAGAAGCTGTGGCTGCCCCATCCCTGGCAGCGTTCAAGGCCAGGCTGGACACAGGGTCTTGGAGCAAGCTGCTCTAGTGGAAGGTGTCCCTGGCCATGGCAAGGGTTGGAGCTGCATGAGCTTTAAGGTCCCTTCCAACACAAACCAGTCTGAGGTTCTATGGTTATATTTTGTAATGTGGTGTCTCTTCTGCTGAACTTGTTCTGTTAGTTGAAAATAATTGCATCAAGAATGAGATTCTTGCATTTCTTCTAGTTTTTATTGTCAAATAAGGGAAATTGAATAAATTGTAATGGGAATATTATAGCATGTTTTTTCAATTATTATTATTATTTTCTCTACAAATGATGAGAATTTCCAGGGCAGGGGATGGGTAAAAGAAAACCTATACATATATATTGAGAACACACACAATAGAAAGTAAGTAATTCTTCATGCTGGGAAAGTAACAATTAAATAAATAAATTTCAAGGGTTTCCATGTTATTTTAGATTTCTTTTCCTGTGTATATTTGTTTTGCAAGTAATACAATTGAAAATCAGGTTGACATAAGTAGGCCCACTTTACCCTCCCTGAAACAGTACACCAGAAGCAAATTTTAAAGCTAAGCTCTGAAACGTGTCTGGATAATGCTACAACTCCTGTGAACTGATTGGCAGTGGGAAAGAAGGATGGGTAAGTACTGACATTGTGAATTAAGTAATTTCAGTAGTTCCTGGTTGACTTATGTGCATTATGTGCTGAAGACTTTGCTTTATTTCAATTTAATAGAGATGTCGAAGGCTCCCTTTCTTTAATGATATTAGTAGGGAAGAATGACAGGCTGTCGTTAAACTGATGTCAGGTAAGAAAAATAAATGCAGGAAAGAAATGGAAGCGATTGGAAAGCTAAACACTGGTTTTACTCTCTGCTGGTAATTTTCCTTGCAAATTATTTGGCCTAGGATGCTTAGAAATTAATGCTAGGCATAATATCACTTCTTTACATAAGCAGCGTCTGATGGAGAGCGCCGTAAGCAGTGTCTTGTGAAGCACACGTGCACGTTATCCTTATTTACAGTAAAGTCACAGGATTTTGGAGATCTCTGAAAATTTTCCTGCTTCTAGTCACTGATTGTGATCAGTGGAAATGCCTAAGCTGACATTTGCATTTGGTTTTTGATGGAAAAGCAGTACCAGACTGCTTCTAGCAAAGATTCCTGAGCTTGACTACTGGTTTGTACCAAACAGCTGTGTATCTTCCTGCTGATCAAACAGGGGTACTGGATGCATAAATAACAGTGACTTTATGATGTTGATTTAAGGAGTTTGACAGTGTTCCACTTTGCATGGAGTCAAACTCAGTATTCTGTACAAACTGTGGTAGGAATAATTGAGGAACTTTGCAATGAGCTGTTATACTCCCATTACAGTCCAAGACTGATGCATTAATGTTGTGCACATGAGTATAGAATCATAGAATCAACCAGGTTGGAAATGACCATTAGATCATCAAGTCCAACCATTACCCCAGGCCTGCCAAGACCACCACTAAACCATGTCCCTAGGGGCCTCATCTATATGGTTTGTGACCACTTAACGGTGATTCTACCCCATGGAAGTGGATGATGCTTCTTAAAAAGGTTGTTTTTAAAATTAAAGTTCTCTATTTTTTGACTCACTATTCCCTTCCCTTTGTTCCCAAATAGCTTGCATTTGACTTCAATGTGATTTTAAACCAGTGGAAATTACTGAAGGTGGGGGAAGGGAATATATTGCAGTATTAGGCTACTTTTTAGTTCTCAGCTTCTCCTAGATTTGTTCCTGTCTATGGGTTAATATTTATGAACTGGTGAAATAAAATCTACATTAAATTGAGACAAAAGGATTTCTGTGTCCTATTAACTATGTTAATATGGAAAAATGCTATGAAAAAACCTTAAGCAATGGCTTTGTTCCATTTTTTCCGGGTAGGTCAGGGTAATACAAGAATAAAATGGTTCTCTGAAGAAATTCATGACCTTGTGGCAAAACTTCTCAGGCTCTGTTAGATGTGGTAGTTCTTATGTTGGAAAACAGTCTCCTGGAACATTTTCCAAGACTCATAAGATGCAAAGTCTTTTTCCTAATGCATTTTGGAGTGTGTGATAAAATCTTAAGTATAAGAAAGTATTTTACTTGAGGATGATGTTGGTCTCAGGCTTGCTTCTGATGCGTTTAAGAACTGTATCTGTACTTGTTAATGCTTTTCAGTTAAAGACATTTGTTTCCATGGAACTACAGAAATGAAAGAATCACCTTTAGTGAACAGCCATATTGGAGAGGTGCTTGAGAGGATCTTGGACTATTTTCCTATACTGATATTCTATTTAATCCCACATCTTTGCAAGTAACAAATTTTACTGCGTGGTTCAATGTTGCTAAATTCACATTCTGCTTGAGAATCCCTTCTGTACTTCCCATTGCAGTTCTCTCATATTGATTTTGAGTCTTGTGGTGGGTGTCACTAAATAGATCTTGGGTTTGTGCTTCTGGTGTAAATAGTAAGTGAATTTGCTGTTGTGCATTTGTGATTCAGACCTCTGTGGACCTTTAATTGAGTTAATTGAGTTTAATTGAGCACTAAGTTCTTGTGCTAAAGAGGATTTGTTGGTGCAATTTTCTACCTGTGTTTCCTTAGTGCTGAGTTTTTTCAGTGTCAATATTTGCATGCAAACACTGCAATTGGAGCATGTATTGTTACTTGTTTTGGTCAATGATCTGCTTTCCCTGAAGCCACTCCACTAAGCTTGTAAATAACTACCAGTGTACTTTGAAGTACATAACAGATTTAATGTCTTCTTGCTGTGTTATCTCTGTGTACCATTTTAAGACCATTCTGTGATGTGAAGAGGTGTTTTGACTGAAATCTTTATCCAGACTTGTATGCAGGCCAAAGTAAATGGAATTATTTCAAACAGTCTCCTTTGGTATCAAGGCATGGCTAGACTTCAGATAGACAGAGTACTATAAAGGGTTCTGAAATGTCAGAAAAGAAACAAAAGGCTGATTCAACTGTGATTAATCATTCTTAAACTAAATACCTCGGCCTGACTGTGATCGTAAGCGGTGCCCCTGGAATTTTATGGCACTCGAGAGCCAATTTCTTTGGCTGCTTTCAGGAATTCCAGCATCACAACTCCTACAGCAGTGAAATGCATCCAGTGGTAGCCTGGGTTCCACGTCCATGGGATCCACAAAGGTCTGGTTTCTCCTGACTCTTTCACATTTCTGACTGTGGAATTAACCTTTTCAATCAGCTTGGGTTTGCTGTGTCAGCTCGAATGTGTGAGGGAAGGAGACTTAATGTGACGTGACTTCATGTGATCCTCAATGATTTTGGGGGTATAAGCACGCACCGTTACGGTTCTGCCACTGAGCTTTGCAAGCTGTGTCACCAGTTCCCCACAGAAAGAGCTGGCATTTCTATACTTCTATGTGTGCTCTTTCTGTTCAGCTTGTATTGAAGGTGCTACCAGCTGTCAGCCTGCTTTTCTCACTGGTATTGCTATTTACCTTCATAATGGAAAAACGTGATAAGCTGACAGTAGCTTGGAGGACTGGAGCTGCTCTGCTCATGTCTGTTAGTACTTGTGCTAGTGGTTTTTCCAGGATTAATTTAGTCAGTTTATAGGAGTAAATATGCATTTAAATTAATCCAAAACAATTTTTTTGCATATAAACAAGTCATAAATAGTCAACTAAATATTCTGAAGAGTCACTACTTGTTAGTGGGAGCCAAGTTGTTGCTTGCAATAACTTGTAATTTAGTAATAAAGAACTGAAATATCTGGGTTGCAAACCCATTATCTACTCTAAGAAAGCAATAAAAGTTTTGGCAACACAGTGGTTTTGCTCTTTTTGGCAAGACTGTTAAAAACAAACAGCAAAATAATGGTATGTTTTTGTCTTTGTTTATAATAATAAATTCCTGAAAAGTATAAATTGTAGAACTGAGGGGGAAAAAATCCCTGTTTTTCTCTATGTCTTGCTAATATCACTTTTACCTGCGTCTCTTCTTCCTTCTTTCCATTTCTTCACTGGACTCACTAGCTGAGATACTCGTCTACATTAGCATCAGCAGCTAAAATTGATCATTCATTTCTTCAGAGCTCTGAACTTACCTCGTATGTTCCTTCTAACTATAGAATCAGAATGGTTTGGGTTGGAAGGGACCTTAAAGCTCTTCTAGTTCCATCCCCCTGCCATGGGCAGGGTCACCTTCCACTAGACCAGGTTGCTCAAATGGTTTTGGTTAGTAACTGAGGGAAGAGTACTTTGAATTACATTGGAGTTTTGGTGTTAAACCCCATTTTGATGGGTCTCATAAAGTGACTGGCCGAGACTTCCAAAAGTAGTTTGAAAGATTGACTTGATGTACATGTGTTAAATGCTTCTGAAAATGAAGTTGCTTTAATATTCCATCAAGTTGTAACTAGTGCAAAAAGTCCTTATCTATCTGCATATACTTCATCAAATGTGTTTTAAGTAGAAGCTTGGCTGTTTTTTTGGATCTGATAAATCACATATTCACGATTGCAGTGTCAGGTTGTGAAAACTACATTATTATGACCATTAAAATGCAGGAATCAGGAGATGCTCCCTTCTGGAGAGCAACAGCGTTATTGAATACTATCAGTGGGTTTCTACTGAAAATATAGTTATTAAAAGCAAAATACCAGTTTACATGTCATTCATAGCCGGTAATGATAGTAAATGCAGTTACTTCTTTGCTTCCTAAGCTGCTGTTTTACCCCGTAATTGCAAATTGCTATAGTTCTTCCTTTGTGCAGGTGTTGAAGCTGTGCTGAATTTCACACAGCGTTTGCAGGGATGAAACCAGTTGGAATCCCATTTTTCTACTAGAAAAAAGCAGAGATCCCATCCATGTCTTTTATTCTTAACTTTAGTTTTCCTTTTAAATTATTTGCAGTCAGGACTTAGGTTTTGGTCACTTAGAACTCCCTTGGGAAAAATGTGAACATGTCCCCAGGGCTTTATTTTTCTAATGTCTGAAATGTGGATTTCTTTCCAGTTGTTTGCTTGAAGTTTAGGGTGATTGAAGTGTAGCAGAACCAAAGTGAAAATAATATGTATATTTATGCCTGATTGTGTTATTTGTAGGCTTTTATCAGGCAGAAAATGTCTGTTGCACAGGTCTCTGAAGTGAATGAACCTCTCTCTTGTTACTGTACTGCCCCTTGAGAAACTAAACTTGTGTCCAAAAGCAGAAGTTTTGGGGTGTGTGTTGTACAAGTTTCAATGGAATTTATCTGACTGTCGTTGTCAGGGTGAAGTTGTGTTTGTGAGGCAAGGCCTTGCTGCAGTTTCAGCTGTCTACCTGTAACCTTTTATTTGATGGTTCTTTGATTACAAAACAGATTTCATCAAGTTCAGTAAACTTTATATTTTTAGGGCTTTAGTTCTCTGTATTGGAGAAAGAAATGCTATTAAACAGGAGTAGGTCCTCTTAAAACTCTCTATTTGTTATCTTCTGTATGAGGCTTGGATCAGGTTATGTTATTTTCATGCAGTCTTAAAACCCCAAACACATCCCTCCACCCAAACCCAACCAGCCGAAGAACTCCCAAAAGGGCCAGTTCCCACAGAAGTTATTTCAGAGGAAGGTTCAAAGTGTCTTTTAACTAATTACATTACTGATTTAAATATCAGGTAATTTAAATATCAGACTCAAATATTGATGATTTACTGATTTTGATGATGATAACTTTGCTTCTAATGCTTTTGATATCTATCACTAAAGATTTTGCATACGGTGGGAATATGTTTGTGCACAAGAAGGTATATGTTCAGGTTTAACAGTTCAGATGTTGTGATAGAGGTGATATTAACTACCTGCATATGCACATCAGCAGGGATAAGTTCTGCACCTTTTACTTGTTACAGGAGCTTTATTAACTTGGGATAACTTTCCTGTAGTGTTTCTTTAATAAATGTGATTTTAATTTGGGCAAGGCTGAAGTACACTAAAATCTAACCTTATTTTCATGAAAGCATAAGAATAAGAGGTATGGTTTGTTAAATTATAGGCCAGTTCTAGACTGGTGGATGCTCTCAGAGTTATTAGAGGTAACTTGCCTGTCCCTGTTAAAAGGAGCTGCTAAAAAGATTAGTTCAGGATCATGTGAATAAGCCTGTGGCAAACCATCTTCTCAATGATAATAGCAGCTAGAAATTTATCATGTCTATGACTCTGCATAGTCATAAATCCATTGCTTAGTGCTGACTTGTACTGAGTCTTATTTGAAGGCTTATTTGGGGGGCTCCATAGCCACCATTAGCAATCAAAGTGAGAACTGTAAACTGAAATATAGAGACAAAAGAAATGTAGGTTTTGTTTGGTTGATTTTTGGTTTTAGAGGGGGAATAATGTATTCTTACAATTCATGTGTCTTTAATTTTTCTCCTTCATCTGAGGAATCACAGAATCAATGGGTTGGAAAAGACCTTTAAGATCATCAAGTCCAACCATAGTTCACATTTCAGAATATTCCAATTGCAGTTCTATAAATCCATTAATCCTTGCTGGTTAGTAAGTGTAAGAATGCATGGAATTGAGTGTATTTCTGAAGTTTCTAACAAGAAAATGAGTTAATCTAGTGCTGCTTTGTTAGCTTCACTTCATTTATTGTTGATTTAATCAGTTTTGGATCGTTCTCAAACACTAGTTAACTTCTTTACTTCTGATTCTTGTCTCTCTACCTGCCCCTTTGTGGGGATTCCCAAAAGTGAATGAATTTGACTATGGACATCTTACAATGCAAAAGGTTAAACATATTTATGAAGATAATGCTCTTCACTTTTCCTAACATAGTCTCAATGTGAAGTTGTTCCCAGTCATACCAGTTTTCAGGTTCCCTGGAGAAAAATCGGCCCTTTAAATCTGTCATTAAATCATGTCTAACAGGGTTAGTTTTATCTATTTACCACAGTTACTGAATCTGGCAGTGCTTGGGGTCTTGGATCTCTCATTTAACTTCAAATAGGATTGCTGTTACTGTAGTCTTCCTTATTTGTGCAGTTTTGCTGATTATATTAGCTCTAATTAGGCAATATTGTCAAGTGGAATTTATTTGGTCTGAAAGCCAGGAACTCCTGCTTTTCCTGGCTCTGCTGTATTTCACCTTGTGGTCTATACAGTAGGAGCTGGCTGACAAGTCAGTTAATCTCCACAAGAGATGTTTTTTCTCCAGTTTTCCAGGAAAGATTTAATGGTAGATACTTTAATGAGGTCTGGTTTTACTAAGACCTCATTAATTTTACAGAGGTCTCAGTACACTTCTCTGAGGTGTTACATTTAATCTAGATGACAATTTATGATTTTGAATGATTATTTTCTTTGTCTGAGTTTGTTTAGCTGCTGACTGTACTGAGTCTCCAAGTATAAGTGCATTAATGAGGTTCTATTTAGCCTCAATCCTGATAATTCCTGTAAAGGGGAATGATTTGGAGCCAGGAGGGAAAAAAGGAATCATAGCAAAGCAGACTTCTCAGGGGCTATGGGAGGATTATGGAGTCCATCCCTTTACTTCAACACAGGTTCAGCTATGTGTTAACTTTTAAGACCTGTTGGACATTTGTATGCCAAAGGCCTCACTTGACAAACTTATACAGGTCTCCATGTGTCGGTGGCTTTATACATACATATTCATGTGCTTTAGAGGGCCTATAAGGATGCTGGGAAGGGACTCTTCTTAGGGACTGTAGTGATAGGACAAGGTGTAATGGGTTAAAACGTAAACGGGGGAAGTTTA
>JANHGB010021911.1:0-18966 GCA_026283785.1 Coracopsis vasa
GGTGCGGGGCGGCGGCGAGGGCGGGCGCGGTGCAGTGAGCGGGGCTGCCACTGGGGTCAGGGAGCAGGCACCAGGAAACGCGGCGGCCACGGAGCGCTGCTCGCACACACACACACCACACACCACACACAGCTCCTCCCGCCGCCTCGCACTTCACCCCCCCGGGCAGGGAGGGAGGAATCGCTGCTGCATTTCCCAAGTGCGGCACAGCCTCAGTGGAGAGGCCGGCGGGAGCCCAACCGGGGTCAGGGCGGGGAACCGGCTGCCACAGCCCCGAGGCCGCGGGGAGGGCCGGGCCGAGACCTCCTCTCCTTCCTTGTCTTCCTCCCTCCATCCCCGGGCTCGCACCCGGTACCCACGGCCGGCTCCGCACCGCGCAGCGCTGCTCAGCTCTTCCTCTGCCAAAATACACAATACACTAGATAAAAAACAACTGTTTAGAAAAATAAACCCTCCAAACAGGTTTTCACGTCCTCCTCACATTTCACCGTTAGGTACTAACGCCGTGCTCTGCTCCTTCTGTAGATAACCGCACCTCAGCAACCAGAAAAAACATAAAGAAACGGTACTGTCGAGGTTAGCCTTTGAAGCTGAGCGTTGTCTTAGGGCAATTAGGGCTTTATATATGGAAAGGAAGAATCGGGGAGGTTGCTGGTGTCTACTTCTTTTTGTCGTTTTTGTTTCACAATCCACAGCAATTGTGTCAACAGCCACAACAGTAGCAAAGTAAAGATGGGGGGTGTTTGTTCTTTTACTTTCAAGACAGCAAACTGAAGGGGGGACTTCCACAGTCACACAATGGGGAGGAAAAAAAAAAAGGTGGAAAAAAAATCCAAATAATTCCTAGTTAATCAGGCTGACGGAAAAGAAAAGCTCCTAACAGGCCCCTAAGAGTAAGTAGTGTCCTAGATATTTTAAATAAGCGATTTTGACTCAGGCCAACCTTAGGCTATGCATGGCAACTTGACAGGTTTTTCTTTGTTGTTGAAAACAATAAGGGTCCCCAGTAGTGCCAGGGAGAAACCCACTAGGATGGATTGTCCTATTTAGAAGCATGGCAAACTAAGAAAAATCAACCTGAAAAAAGACTAAATGGTCTAAGTTTTCCCAAATTTGGTATTAGACCTTTCATGACTGGTTTTTGGTTTGTTTTGTTTTTTTTCTTACTGTTGCCATTTTCCCTTTCAATAGAAGCAAGCACTGTGAACCACCAAAGGAAAATTCCTGTTTCAGACAAAAAGGCCCACAGATGAGTCGTCCTCTGCACCAAATCAAAGCAATATTTCCAGGGAAATCTTTACCTGGAATGAAGTCTGAGGCCGTAGTTTCACAAATAGGTTTAGCTGACTTACTCTGACACAGCTGTAAAACAAGCAACCCAGCATTCAGCCATTGTGTGAGAACAGGGAACCCCACTGGGGAAACTGAACCAGTGAGCTCTGGGGAAAAGCAGCCTGGTGTGATCAGGAAGGATGCCTCCTGTACTGGTGTCCTTACACATCTAGAACCCCCAGCACTACAAAAATGAGCTGCTAGCACAGAGGGAGGAACAGGATAGAAGCATGGGTGGGTGACTGGACTGGGAATTAGAAAGCTCAAAGACCTTCTGTCCAATACCTTGTGTGGTGAGACACAAATCAGACACTACCCCAGTGTCTCGGTGCCCTGGTACTGAAATAAGCGTTTGCTTAATTCACTAGTCCTTATATAAAGCAAGGTACGTGGCCTGAAAGTTAAGGGTACCTGGTGTTTGCTTATATGAACCCAGAGTACGACCTGATTCTCAGATCATATCTTTGTCACAATACTAAATGTCCAGCAGCAACACCAAGCTGTAATACAGCATTTGGGAGCACTAGTTTTAATATATGACTTGACAAACTCTGAAGCATTTTCTGTCAAGAACACAGAAGAAAACTCTTCCTTTTTACAAGCGACTTGTTTTCCCTTTCCCCCAGAACAGTATGCTTTCCAAAGACGTACCCACTTTAGAAATGTGCTAGCCCTGGAGTTGCTAAAAGAAGGAAAAATATTTTCCTTAAATTGATTAGAGACTTTTCTCTGGAAGAGACCTGCATTTTGTTACCCTTCTTCTCTAATTCACAAGAGCAGCATCAAAGTGCAAGTCTAAGTACAGAAAGAGAAAAGGTCTTTATTTTGGCTGGAACGTGTCTTTATTAATACACACTTGACAAGAGGATCTCAGGGATAAATTTGAAAACTAAAAAAGTAAACAAGCTGTTTATGGCGAGTGTCACAGGACTGATTTTTCTAGTTGGGTGAAATTCAAACCAGTGAACAAGCAGCTTTTGTTTACTTTAATGCTTCCTATTCTTACTGTTAAAAACATAAGTTATACATGAAACCTGAGTCATGTTCAGAGTTTGTGCTGGATTTTGTGGGGTTTTTTTCACTTTTACAAATCCAAAGTAAGTATCATCAAAGATACAGACACAGCAGATGCACATTAAAAATTATAAAGCACTACAGTGTCATGGAAAGCATACACATTCTTCACAATCTGTTATACCATCTCTAATATACTTCCTAGCACAAGGCAGAGCTAACAACTTCTGAGACACATGCAGGGGAGTCCTGAATGGATCATGGACATCCATCTTGCTTTGCTCTTTACTTTTGGAAAAGTCTCCCTAAGTATCTGTGAAGCAATACAAGAAAGTATTATTTAAATTCCACTCTGAGAACTTATTCCTTAAATAATAAGCGGGGTCTTGAGTGATCTTTTACAAAAAAAGGGATTAAAACCCAAAATATCTCTAAACTCCTTTCAAACTGTGTATCATGACATTGGTCTGTGGTCATAGTACTGCCCTGATGCAGATCCTGCCTGTTCAGGATGTACCATGTCATGCAGCGCATGACTGTGCTCCACAATTTGCTGCATGTTGCTTGTTGAGAGTACTCTCAGAATAAGCTCAAGCATATTCTATTGCCTGACCAAAGGAGGGAAGACCTGATTACAAGGCCACATCTCACTGCATGAGACGATCAACAATGCTACTTCAAGGGCGTTTCCACACCAGCCCCACTCCTCTGCCACTTACTTCTGCTCCCATACTTCAGGGATACAAACCACAAGAAGAACAAATTAGGTTTTTGAGACAATTGCCTTCCAAAAAGGCAAAAAAAGGGTTTGAAGGCATATCACTTCCCCAGTCTGCTCTGCAGCAGTCTCTTGAATGCTTATGCTGGCATAGCAGCAAGTGCCACAGCCTGCAGCATGGGACCAGGACCAGCACAGGGCATGCTGCAATTTCAGAGAAAGCAAAGCCAGTGTTTCACACTATCTTTTCGTTTGGATGCAGCATTTCAGCCTGCAGAGACTGGGGCATGCTGGTACAGTACTAGGCAATACCTGTTTTGATTTGTTAACATTTTAAGAAAGCAGAGTTTGATCCAGCGGGCAGTAGCACTCCACACTGAAAGTCACTGGACTCGCCATATTTCAATATAGACCACTGTGATTCTGCCAGAAACTGTAGCTTAACGGGCTTATTCCCCTCATCCAAGCAGAAATTCTTCAGTAACTATGGAGCAGAAGACAACAGGAGAAAACTGGTTTAGGCTTCATGCCCCAGTGAGCAGATAGTACGTTCCAAATTTGCAGAATATAATTGGATAGATTAAAGGTTCTCCATTGCTCTCTTCCCCCGTTTGTAGCCCATAAGTCATACAGCATGTAGTGCGCATGCTGGCCAACAACGGGGAAAACACAGGAAAACATAGTATTAGCTGTAAAGAGCAAACTGAAAAAAACCCAGAATTCCAATTTTGAAAATACACACTGATTTTTTAGCTCTTAGAGCTTCTTTCCCTTAAGAAAATTACAACCAGAACTAGCAACTAATTAAATCCTAAAAACTGAATTAAAATGATAAAATACTGCCTCTTGGCTTTTGATTTTTGTAATCCCTACCATTAGGAATTTTCATCTGACTTCTACTCTCTCAAACCTGGGCCCATACACTAACCTGTTCAACACTCCAGCAAACACTCCATCTTCAGGTAGAATCCATGGCCTCTCCATGGAAGCGCCCCAGCTTTGGAGAAAAATGACAGTTCTCAAAAGGAACATGAGCCTTCTGTCAGAATCTGCAGACAGAGAGGAACACCTCATTATAATGCTGATGGAGCATCAGATAGGACTACTGAAAGAAATATCACTAGTTGCCCTCTGGGCACTCTTTTTATATTCGATGGACCAGAACATTGTCACATGATAATGGTTGTCTGCTGCCTTTCCCCTATTAAACTAAATTAAATATTTGATTGGAACTTTCCTACTTGCCCTCTGTAAGAATAAAAAAGTGATGCAAAAAAGCTGTAGGTGAATCCTTTGTCCTTCTAAAACTTCCCAGTGTAACTGCTAGTCAAGGTAACTAGAGAAGAAACCATTCCTATTATTTAGTTTTGGTTTGAACATTCCATCAAACATTCTTTTTTCAAAATTGAGCAATATTCCTTCAAGATAACATAGCACGCAGTGACTTCAGTTTTGTATGCACATAAAGATGCAAGTACTGTTTGGTGCACAGCAGTTATTGCAAAGGCATTACTGCAGGACCTCCTGCACACTGAAGGCCAGGGCACATTACAAGAAAAGCTTTTTGGTGGTCACCTTCTGGTCAGTGAGCTCTGGCAGGGAAGACACATCCATGGGAGTAGTGTGAGGAGTTCAAACATCCTATTTATTGCATATCAATTTACCTGTGTAGGAGAAGGTGGATGCCTTTTTTCCTCAAGTGATCGTTGTATCACTTAAGCAGCTTATGCTGCATCGAGTCCAAGCCAGTGCATGAGAAAACCTTCAGTTTAATTCAGCTGCAGTTCAGGCACTGGAAGCTCATTGCACCAAATAAGTCCAAAGCTTGAAGTTCTGTCAGGAAACAGGCATTTACTGAAACAGTAAAGAGTATTACAAACCTCTCTTGACCTTTAACTCATTCAACAGCTCCCTTCCCTCTTCATCACATAGATTATCTCACCCTGTGGCAGACACTGTCCACACTACAGTTCTGTTCCTGGATGTAAGATGAACTGTGTCCCTGTGAGTTTTGAGCAGTCACAGTGATATCAGACAGCTTCCTGTCTACACTCTCCCTCTACCTATGGCCTTCCAACTTTAGAGAGACTATTCAGTGAAGTGGGTTTATATCACATTGAGTGCATTCTGCAAATGGCAGACTCCATGAATTGAAATTCCTGCAGACAGAGAAGAATATTCTCTGTTCCTAAGAGAAAGTCCCTATTGCACAGAAAAAATTACGTATGGAAAGCAAATTGCAAAACTGAGATATATCTTAGCTCACAGTGCAAGTGAAGCAGTTTACATGGTGGTGTAGAACAGAGAATATTACTCCTATGTTATCTTGAAGACTTTTTTTCTTTTAAGACTACAGATTTAATGGCATATTCATCTGATGAGGGTGACTGTTATCAACAGTTACTCAGAGTTAACCTCTTTACATCTAAACAAATAAAGCTTCACTTCATGCCTTGCACAACTAACTTCACACTTCTGACATGGTCTCCAGTACATCTACATCTAGTTCCAGTTTATGGACTCCAAATTACCTTTGGGTCAGGAGTGTGGTCACTTTATAGAAAATTGTTGGGAATTGTAGGATGAACAAAATGGAAAGCCTTTAAAGAGGTCAGGCATTCCAACATGGAGATCTTTCCAATCTGACATGAAGTTAACAATAAGACTCCCTAAAGGAAGGAAAAGATTTTCACGGTCATTCTCAGGAGTGTAGTCACTTTGAATGTCCTCAGTAACACTGCTGATCTGAAGGAACAGTTAAACCTAGAGTCTGAAGCCAAAATCTTTATTATGTGCTAACTATCATAGTTATCAGACTCTGCTGAACAGAAAATACAGTTTGGGATGCTTATGAATCCTCCCATTCTGTGATGAAAGAACGAAGCTCGCATTCGCATTCAGTGCTGTCTGATAAAAGACAGGCTTCTGGAAAGAACTAGATAAAGTCTTATGGTATAATCTCTGGTTAATGATAATTTTTATCCCTTGACTGGATGTTTTAAAATCAGTATTCCATAGCAGTTACTGTCTAGATTTTTAATGCATTCAGGCTGAAAACACTTGCTAAGAACTGAGAGATTCTATACTCTTTGTCTCAGACACCCTAGGAAACAAAATCATGTATTCCAGTTATTGCCTAGCATTTGTGTTCAGTGTTGGCAAACTGGTCCCTGCATGTCTTTGAGGCATATGGAAATTGATGATGAAAGTGTCTAGTATAACTAGAAGTATAATTTGATGAAAACTGAAGCAGTGAACTGTGAGAAACTGCTAAATCAGTGTCATCAAACTCTGCTTGAAAAATAATGAAACAGAAATACCACTAGGGCACGAGAAATGCAGGGCAAGGACTGTGAAACCAGAGAGTAAATATACAAATTAAGGAAGCACACAAGATATCGTTTTAATTGTTAGTTTTGAAAGTCATGCACAAAATACAGTACGACTTCCCTGTTCAAATTCACTTGATGGAGACAGTGACTTCATGTCTCCTCCAAACTGTTCAAGCCAAAATCTTGGCAGAAGCTCTTCCAATAGAATACCACATGTTTGACTCTGGCACTCCTGCCTGTCTACCCGTAACCATGCACAGTATAAGAGTACTATGGCCCATGCAAATCCTAGTTATAGCTCAAGTCCCTTGGGGCAATAGAGAAAGAACAACACAGAAAACATATCACAGTTTTAAAGCAATAATATTGATAAGGAAAATAAAACAAATGTAACCTCAGAAGTAAAATTACATTTATTGCCTAAAAGTTAACAATTCCTGAAGCTGTAAAAGTACTCTATAAATACGACCTGAAGATGGCAGTGAAAAGATTGTGATGTTGCTTTATTCATACGTTTTGAATGAAAACAAAACAAACTTACACAGAAATCTGAAAGCAAGAGGACAAAGGCAGAAGACGCTGTATGTTCTGAGGGTTTGCCTACATTGGTAAACACACTCAAATTACTGAAAAGAACAATGATTCTATTCAGTTGTACCATGTTTTGAGATAGCAACATGTGCTTGTATGCTCAAGAAAGGGGTATAAGCTTGCATATTCAAAGACTTGCCAGAAAATTTGTACAAAAAGATCACAGGGAGGCAGAGACAGCTGGAAAAATTGGAGCAGGGTCTCTGATTTTCATGCCAGCATTACACCTAATGCAAAGGGAATGCAGATGATGGACTGCAAGCTATAAGTTATTCCTCCTGCCACTTAGCAGTGGGCTTGTGGAGCTGAACAAGAACTGGGAAGTAACAAAAAAAACCAAACCCAAATAAACAACAGAGCAAAAAGACCCAGAAATGACAGAAAGCATGCTCTTGTAAATGAAAGTATTTCTGTCAGAACATTTATTGCAGTCACATCAACATTTTCCTGTACAAAAGGCAATCATCAAAATGAAGTAGGGGATACCAAACATTGGTTTCTCTAACATGTAGTCTGATTTGGAAATTTAACTAAACTGTACCCACAGTCTCACCGTGACATGCACATAGCAGAAAGCATGATAGGGAAAATGTCTATGAACAAACATCTCTCAAAGGTCCTATATTATTCTTTAAACGGATGATAATGAGAAGTTTCTGCACATTGATTTATCCAGATTATCAATAAGTCTAATTAGAAAGTTGTGCTACCAAATATCTAGAATACTTCTTTCTACTAGAGAATATACATATAGAGAGCTTAGTAGAAACTAAGTGGAATCTTGAAAGGATTTTCTGGTAATACGTTCAAGTTTCTAAACTAATCTAGGCATGATTTCCGTGGGTTTTGATACCATATTTTCCCAGGAGATGATCTCAAAACCTATGTGTTAAAAAGTCATTTTCTCTGTCAGTTAATGTTAACCCAAACTATGCATGTGAGGAGCCTTCTGTCAGTTTCCCCCCTCCTCCCCTAGACATGTTGAGCACAGTTCTATCTTTTGTGATGTTATTACTGTGAATTCAAAACTGTGATCTTATTGTAAAAAAATGCCTTCTAAAGGAAAACCAGTTTATAAAACCCATTTATAAATCTCAGTTAAAATTTAACTAGGGTACCTTTCTATCTGCCTAGGGTGGATTCCTGCTGTGTGTTCCCATCTTCATGCAGCAGAACCTTTGACAGTAGCTGGGGGAAGCGGAGTCACAGTGTCTGTTTGCAGCACCCTCATTTTCACAGTGACCCATCCACTGAGATGTTTCACCTCGAGAAAGGAGAAGTGGAAAGGGAAAAAAATTAAAAATATGAAAATGACAATGCAAAAGACAAAGGAAAAATTAGGGGTTCAGATCCCAACTTTCCACAAACTCCGTGGCATATCCAGGATGGGACCACGCCTACAAAACTCTATAGCTTCTAAACCAAACCGCATTCACAAAGCTTCCCCAGATTAGCTGATGTCTCTACCCAGATGCAAGATAAACTAATAGTCTGACAAAGACTCCTTCCCATTTAGAACAGGCTGTTAACCTTAAGAAGGTCACAATCTAGAATAAACCTGGACAAATGTATATTTAAGCTTCTGCCCAAGCTTCAAACTAAAGGCTGTATTTTCTGTTGGGTCAGAGAGCAGAAGGTACAGAATCACTGTCATCCCACTGAAATCCTTGGCTTCACTTCTAGCTAAATTAATGAAATTGAAAAGAGCAGGTGTTCTGCCCTGCCTTGAGATCAGACCCTTATATTTAAGATGAGACATTAGCTGTTGATATACAAGCTTTTTTTTTTTTAATATGTATGGGTTTTAGCCAGCTATTTCATATACTTCATATGAAAAAAAAAAAAAGAAATCGTAGTATTTCATCCACTGTTGTTTGTTTCTTTCTATTCTTTCAAGTTTAGCCTATCATAAAGCACTCTGTAACCTTAAAACCAAAATTTACCACACATGGGAGTTCTAAAAAGCTGAGTTACTTCTTCGTATCTGGGAGTCTCTCTTAAAATGACTAGTGTGAGCCAATGAACAGTAAAGGAAGAAATCAGTGCTGTCAGTCCAGCTTTAATTTTTTCGGTTCAGAATCTGACTATGCACACTCATGTTACTTTGAAATGTTCACTTATCTCTTGATGAATTTTCATCCGTCTGTTCTTTTCCACATATTTGTGAGTCAGAATGCTACAGTTACCTATGTTCAGTACTGCCAAATTAACAAAGCAAAAATCAATGATTAAAGCCCACAAGCCACACAATTGCCATAGTCTGCAAGCTGCTTAATTTCCCTTTCTTTTCCCCCCAATACTTTGTTCTTGTTGCATCGCTGTAAGAGACCCTGTGCTGTTATTCTACATTTATATTAGGATGTGTATAATTTAATAATAATAATAGAATATGTGCTATACGTACGTGTACACATGTACGTACAGCATGTGTATGATAGAAGAATTCTTTGGCATTGCAGCTGAATGAGCTGTGGTCTCCCAAAGATCAGCGTGACCCAAATACTGCACTCACAAGAAGCTCCACTGACTTTTGATATCTATCTCTTGATAGCAGGTGTTAGAGCCTCTGATGGAAGAGAACTCCATGGTTTTGGACTCTTGAGATCTGCACATGTTGTAATCAAAAACGTTATTTTATTTGTGTGACTCACAGGAAACAGAGGTTCTCAGGATTTTAGAAGTCTGGGTTTAAAAATGGAAACAACAGGAAAATATGCTCCTAAACTGTCCAAGAACGGATCCAATAGCCACTGTCAAAATACCTCTGGCCATGCCAATACTGATTTATTACTATTGTTTTGTACTTCCTTAAGAGGAATGGCAGGATGAGAGTCATCAGATGAGATATTTTATCTGACTTATCAAATGACAATGTTTTATAACTACAGTCTGTCATTATAGAGCAAAAGGAGTTGGAAGGGCTCAAAAGATGCTATCTACTAGGTACATCCTCTGTAGACTAAAGTTTCTCTTAAACAGAGGGCTGAAGCACAGGCTTCTCAAGGAGCCAAAGGCTCCATCCAGGCTGAGCACAAACACACTTTTCCAGTTCTCAGCAGGATAGGAGCAGGGTTTCAAGACAGAGGAATTTGATTAATGGCCAGTGCCTAAAAAGCATCCCTCCCAGCATCAGCATCAGCATCACCCCATCACAAACCAGAGCTTAATCTCAGATTTCTTTCCTTCTACCAAATACCACTATTTCCAGAGACAGTGTGGGATTTGCAAGGAACACAGGATCATTTTCCCTTCAGACATTTACTATATATTTCAAAGTCAATCTTGATCTTATTGAAAGAGGTATGTGTTTTGCAGTTAAGCAGAAGGGAGTTGATGTTGCAGACTTAGAAACCTGCACCCATCAGCCTTTTTTTTTTTTAGCTTGGAATTTTATATACAAATAGGTCTCTTCAAAGGAAACCCAAATGTAATTTACTTGCAGTTTAACACTGACAGAGCAAAGATGTCACGTTGTAACAGAGGATGTTGATAAAGGTGGCATCTAAGCTGCACAGCTCTATACGGATTCTCTTTCAAACATCAGTGGTTGCTGAAGTTCTTATTTGTGAGCTAAAGGCAGACTCCACCAGCACTCAGTGATTTATGCTGCCCACTCCAGAAGCTGTGCAGGAATTAATTTATTTAAACTCTTCTTCACATACCAGTTTGAAGAAGTCTCATCCAACAGATATGAAGGGAATCCCAGCCAGCAGTTCATCAGCGCACAGCCTCCCTTACTGAAGCTAGGATTTGCATTTTCTGTTTTGAAAACAAGACAATTGTGCAGTCGTGGACCTAGACATGTATTATTAACTCCATGTCCAATAACCCATTTGTCACTATTCTTAATTTGTGTCTCATAACGTTTATATGGTACAGAAGGGTGATACTTGCTATACTTTAAATATCCACACTAAAAACGAATACTAGAAAATCCTATATTGTATTTTACCTGTCAGAGGTCATCAGAAGCTGTATTTCAAGAAAACTGAAGGCATTAGATGTAGTTTGCCCAGCAGATTAATACTGAGCTGTGAACTTTCATCCTCTGCAGCAAGATTTCCATCCAACTGACATAGAACTGACATGCAGTAACACTTACAACCAGGGGGATCCAATTTAGACAGAGTTCAAATGGTTTCAAGCTACTCATAGGTCACAGAGGTAAAGTATGCATAGGAGAGCTGGCTTTAATCAGGTTTTCAGCAATGTCACACCAGAAGTGATAGGCCACATTGAAAATGAACTGGATGTTAGGCTTGGGAATTAAATTACCAAATATATTTAAATATTCTGAATATATTCTTTAAGACACTTTCAGAAACCCAAACCAGTTTAATTTGTTTTTTGTTTGTTTTTTTTTTTTTTTGCTCCCCCCAGAATAATAAAGACACAGACTTGTGCACAAGCATAAAAAAAAATCTTTCATCTTTCCCATGTGACATTCTATCTGTCTATCTTCAGAAGCTTTGGGGGAAGAAACATGATCCAAGACAAAACCAAAACAGCTCCATTGTGGGTGAAAGTTTGGAAATAATCTGAAAAAAGACCCAACATTTTCTCCATAATGCAGCATTAGAACATAGGAAAACTGAGAGGGACAGGAAGGATTACAGTGAGAGAGAAGATTCAGGAAAGGCCAATTTTAATGCAGTTATCAAATGGTGACCTACTTGTGAAACAGGCAGGTGGAATCTCCGCTTAACATTTCATACTAAAGAACAATGTGAAAATGAGAGGACTCATTGAAAGACATGTCACTGAAAGACAACGTGTTATTCTCTTGAGACTTTTAAAGGCTACATTCTACCCAGAAACCCTTGAATCTGTCAGGTGTTCTTATTTCCAGTTTCCCTGATCCATTTGGCTGGATCCAAATCAGCCCTGTTTCCTCCTTTTCATGTAAATAGGCTGTGTGCTTTGTCTCCATGCCACTAGAAATACCAAGAAGTAAACTGGGAAACAGCTCAAGTAATACAACGGAAAGCATCACACCTTTTCTACAGTCATTCCCACTGGTTTGCACTCGGTTTAAGAACTGCTTCTCAGCAGAAATAAAAAAGCGACTACTGCACAAAGCACAGCAGACACAGTATGTGGAGTTTCTGAAGGTTTTCATTGAGTTTTGTTATGAAAAGGATTAAAAATCCTTACTGCTGTGCCTGCCTGCAATATTCTCTCTGCAAAATTCAAGTCATTGCCACCAAGAGCAGGGGGAACTTGAAGTTTATCACTAGAAATACAGTGCTGAATCTCATGTCATATTACAACAAGTGTGTCTCAGATCAGCAAAGCAGAAGCAAGAAGCTGGCAGAATGGGATCCAGGGGTTTCTTACTGAACACTCACCCAGAGCAGCATCACAACCAACAAAATTACACCTTAATAACACATTAATTTCACTGCATCCTACCTGGTTATTTAAAATATATAAGCAGGAAAGAAAAACCAAGGGATTCAAGCGCAGCGTTTTCTTAAACAAGATAAATTAGGGCTGTTGAGTGCCTTACTATTAGGAAAGAGATTGTTTCCAGTACCTGGCTCACTCATTTACCTTTTTTTCAGGTCACTCTTTACAGAACTCTAAAATGTACAATACAGGCATAACTTTAAACACTGGACTAGCTAAAGTGCTCCCATCTAGGTTAGCAAAATAAATATTTAAAAGTTTTCCCCAAACTAGGAGGCTTTTAAAGACTGAGCCATCATAGCTCTTCATTTTTCTTCCTCACACTGTATGAACAAGTGGTTTTATCCCAGTCAGAAAATCATTTGTTTTATGAAGTTGTGCCGTTCATTTATTGTTCTCACTGGCCAGACTAGTATCACAAAATCAGATGCACTCTTCCTCAATTCTGCATGAATAGTCTACAGAAGCCAAATATGAAGACATACCTTCTTTTCTTTCAGCTTACAAGGTCATAGAATTCTTGAATTATGAAAAAGGCATTTTTCTTGCTTGTCATTGGCACATTGTCTTAACAAAATAAGATTGTAAAATAACAAGTGCTAGCACTCTTGTCCAGTCACTCCAAAGCCTCCACGTAACCCGTTCAGATCTTATATTCACTCTGTGTAACTCTGAAGCCTTTGATTATCTGTTTCCATTTCCACATGTAATTGCACAGTTCTGAGCTGATGGATTTAAGATCACAGGGACTGCACCTAAGTAGAGGTGCAGCATACTCCTGCAATTAAAACATTTTACAGTAAGGTGAGATACAGCTTTCCTTCTTTATTTTTGCTGGAAGGCCATACTGTGCTGCTTTTTGCCTTTTAACACAGCCTAATGACTCACGGCATTTAAAATAGAGTTAAATATTTTTCTTAACACAGCTGTATATGTTTTATTTCATACTTTTGCCAAGATGCCTCAGATACTCTGCCAACTACTACAGTCTTCCTTTCATGTGTTTAATTTTTAGTTTCCATGGTTCCATAAAATACAAGTTGCTGAATGATCTCTAAGCTCATGGCTGGAAGTATCTCTTTATTCCACCCCACAACTACATAGAACCTTGGACAAACCTTAACACCCATCTTTTTGGGCTCCTTTTCAGAAGCTGTCCATTAGACTGTAGCCGCCGGTCTCCTCTTTGCTTCCCTGAAACGCTCCATCATTAAAGCGCTATCCAGGGTTCACTTCTTCCACAAACATGAGTTTTATTAGCTCTCTCCATAGCAATGCAAAAATCCCACAGCAACTGGAGAATTTATCCGATGAGTGTGTCTTCCTACCAGACAACAGCTGATGCATCTCAGCTTTTCATCCTCCTTGAAGGATTGTATTTATTTTTACATAGCAAAATAAAGGAAAACACCATATTGTTAGGAAGCATCTCAGATCAGCTTGAATGTGAAATGGGAAACACGTTTCGTTGTAACTTTTGAGATCTTTGCGAGCAGCATGCCCTTATGTGGCAATGAACGGGGCTTCCTTCAATCTGCTGCTAAGTGACTACATCCTATCCTGCTTGTTAATGATCTGGCTGCAGTTGTTAATTTCTCTTACCAGTGCAACACATGTGGAACAAAGACTTTCAAGCTAAAGAAAATCCAATTAGTGCAGACTGCTTCAGTACATCCCTTTGACAATACAAACTATCATGCCTTCACCATTATATCGTCTCCTCTCTACACTGGAAAACCTGTGAATCCTAACGCTTTGCAAGAACTACTCACTTCTCCAGCAGAACAGATTCCTAGGCAAGAAGGTAGGGCTCATCTGGAAGAAAGCAAACACTTCCACGGAGGCTGACCTAAAACTGTGGAATGAATGAATGAATGAACTGCCTTAGGAAAAAAGGGATTGTCTCAAATCTTCCCCACCATCTGCTCCAACTTCAAGGCATATGTTAGGAACTTGTTTTAAGTTTAACATTAAAAGGGAATCCACATGTGTATGTAAAATACCCAAACCAAACCCCAACAAACAAAAAGCCACAAACAACCCTTCCCCTAAGCCCACCTCCCCCCCAAAAAAAAAACTCAAAAAAACCCCAAACAAACCAAAATAAAGAGAAAATAAAAGCAACCAGCCTACAGAGCAGATTACTCCACTGCGAATCTTAAAAAATAAAACACACACACCCCCCAGCTGCTACTGAAGAGATGCTAGAATATAGACATAAGATAGAGTTTCTCTCCCTTCTGAAGGACTGCATTGAGTCAGTAATTCTGATGTAGAAATAAAGGTAACAGAATGGTAAAAACCATGCCTTAACATCAACATTTTATCCACACCAAGCACTGCTCACAGATTTCTCATCACACCGCTTTTCATTCATCATCTTCCCAGGCTCTACTCAGAGTTTATGCTTTTCTCCAATTAATTGACCAGCTTATTTTACATTGCCTGAAAAAAACTCATATCAATTAAGTCTAATATTCTCTTCATTGAATTTTTAAAAATACACAATACCCATTCCCATTAAATGGACACTGGATACATAGGACTTGAGTTGTTTCATGTTTTTCAAATTATTAGCATCAAAATCTCTCTGTGAAAATAAAGCTGTGACGATTCTGACAGTTAAGCTATCTCCTCTGTGTGGCTGCACACCACCTTTTAAATAAAACAAAAAAAACCCCAAGCAGCAGGAGATATTTATTTTAGTCCTGAATACGATTTATCTGTTGATTCTTTAGCTTTCATATTTCAACAGCCTCCAAACCATTAAGCTTAACCATCTCTATTTCCAGAACAACAGAATAGGTGCATCTGAACATTCTGGTTAGCTGGCTCATAATGACCAAAGAGTCGATTGCCTGGGAAAGGACAGGAACTGTAAGGGTTAACTTGTGGGTTACCTCAGAGAACATTTGGGTTCGTTTGCAGTATACCACCAAACTTAATGACCATCAAATAATGGTTGCATGTTCTGAGATTTGGAAAACCTCGACACATTCAATTGCTTTCTCTGATTAGGTCTGTACTTATTTGGCATTACCAGAGATATCTCAATCCCTAAATAATTAACCTACAACCAATATGTATGAAATTGCCTCACTAATCTCACTATCCAGGGTTGTTTGCTGTTAAATTAGTAGAATAAATAATTTACACCAAAAAAGTGTTCACAAGATAGTGCCAATAAACCTGGGGGAACTTGTTCATTATTTGCAAGAAAATTGGATGCAACACAATTCCCCAAGTACAAGCCATTCTGTAGAGTAAAAGGTGTATTAGTATTATAGCAGCATGTAGGGAACAAATGAAGTCTCACAACTGTTCTCTTCAGAGTATGCTCTCTTCATTAGACTTTTCTCTAGAGATATAACTACATATAATATACTGTACATATCAGACATCAGGAGACTGAACCTCTGCATATGAAGTACATTTTTAATAGGAAAAAAAATCACAAAAGTATGGTAGCTTTATCATCATTCCTTAATAAGCAAGGAGCTAAACAAATAATATTCAATGCGGAAATGGCAGCTGTGTATCATTTGGAAAATCCACAAATCATCTTTTCCAGAGGCAAAGGTTACTATTGCTAACTCTAAATGCTCCAGAAAATTGCTTTGTAAATCTGTAATTCACAGGATTTTTATCAGTTTAAGATCATTTCAAAAGGAACTGTTGATAAAACTTATCTCTTGCCAAGTTCTGCACGGTTACTCACAGCACACAATGAATCGGTGTCTTTGCGCTAACGTCACTGGCAGATGAAACAGGCCCTGCCGGCAAAGAAAAACAATACTGACTCTTGTTAAAATTTCAGAAACAGTTTAAAAATAGTTATTCTAAAGGTGCATTCAGAATTCCCAATGAAAACCTGACATTTAGAAATAAATAAATTAAATTCCTTATGAACAGTTTGGCATAGAAAACAGTGCTGAGGCCAAAACAGAGCTTATGACTTTCATGTGGGCCCATTTCCCATTAGGTTCCTGAAAACTGTAAACTCCTGCACTCAGACTGTTTATAGTGTTGGAAGGTAATGGCTTTCCCTGCACAGCAAGGTACAATGAAGAGACTCCTGCCTGCTGTGGCTTAAACTCTTGCTACAGAAGCTCTGCTTCTCTGCCCACTCTGGATTACACACCTCCCCTCAAAGAGACACCCAGACAGGGAATGTCCTAACCTAAAGAACCAGCTCCAAGCACCGGCTGCTCTTCAAGCTATGCTTTTCCTATACAGAGAGGTGATCACCAGTCTTGCATTCTTGATGCAGGTCAGGAACAGAACCACAGACACATTTACCACAGCCAGGAAAGGTGCAGCAGAGTCCTTGGCTGGATCCAGCCCCTTGTTTAAGTCTGAATTAAATGCTAGATCTTAGCCTGATTTGTGGCAGTTTTTTCTTTTCTACTATTTGATAGCAAGTATCCTGGGAGATGTTTCTTGACCTTGTTTTGCATTCATGCTGAAAACACAACAATCTTTTTATAAAAAAAATAAACATTGCTCCCTAGATTATGACTGATGTAGTTGCATGACCTGGGTCCCAATGCTTCGTGCCATCTATCTTACTTAACACTGAAAGAAATGATGGATACGTATGCCAGCTTACCTGTTCTTCTAGAAAACAGTACTGGGGATACCAATTTCACTCATTTCTCTCATTTTTATCCCAACAGACCAACGACAACAAGAAAAAAGGTTAGCCCTGTGGAGTAAAAGGTGTCCCAATGTCATTGTTGCATGCAAGGATCAGATAAGCACTTGGTTTGTTCTGTCTGTGAAGACAGCTTTATACAAATAAAGCACAGTGCATTTTATCATTTGGTAATGGAAAAGACCTGTCACTCTTTGAATATCATCATATGGTCGGTGGCCGGCAGATAATGGACTGTTAAGTGTCAAGGTGACTGGCTTTGAATGTGCACAAAACTAAAAATTATAGACCTGTCATTCTAGAGGCAGGCCACAATTAGCTGTCTATGCAACTTGAAATTTCCATTTTGCCAGCTGAATAATCAATTGGCTAGAGTTTCTCAATATGGATGCATTTTTAGGCTCTTTGCACTCAGGATTTTATCTTTGTTGTAAGGTTTTTCAAATAACTGAGCAGTGCACTTAAGCAGATGGTTTAGGGGTGAACTGCACAGTTATCTCCTCCCTGGACATATCCACAAATACATTCACCAATATTTTACAATCAAGACTTTTTACATTAATTTCCTCTAGCTATGCTCTGCCCTATAAAGTTTGTGCCAGGGATGTGGTGCTAAGGAACACAAGCTACACAAAATTCACCACTTCAGACTCCACAGCTCTTTATTTCTATTAACAACACAATATTCTTTTTCTACATTTTGCTATACTTTGCCCCTGATATGACTTAATAATACAACATAACTTAGAAAGAAAATGTTTTCAATGGTCAACTTCAAATAGGAAAAGCATTTTCCTTTTTGGAGAACTTTCTTCTGTATTGCTTCCTAACAAAATTTTAAGGTGGTTGGGGCAGAGACCTTTTTTTACATTGCTGAAACAGCAGAGATAAATACAGTGATATATCCATAATGACTCTTACACTCCACTTTGAAACAAAACCAGCAATGCAATCAAAAAAGTTCAGAATCCCATGACATAGATTAATGTATGTACTGTAGCCCTTTTTGTCCTGGACAAATAGCAATCATTTGCTGTTGTCTGTGTTTGGGAAAGAAATTGCTTAACATTGTACCTGAATACGAGAATAGGTTTACAAAATGGGGAGCTCAGTAAGTTCTAGGTCTATAGAAAACATAATATCAGTACAAGTGCTGTCTCAATGTCTTTTTGATATGGAAAAGTCCCTTAAAGACATGCTACTGCAAATCTCTTTTTTTTCTAGCTCAGCCTGAGTCGTAGTACATAATGGGCCGACTTCCTCCCATCTGATGTGGAAGTGCTACACACAGGTTCTGTCCAAAGCCACTTGGAATAGTGAAAAGACATCTGGGATGGTCACTAGACTTTGAATCAGGCTGCAATATGTAGGTTTCCATTTTTATATTACTTCAGCTATTGCTAAAGCCTCTGTGTGCAGTCCTAGGAGGTACACAGCAATACACTGGTAATCTAAAGAGGGCTGCTGATCATTGGAGTCATATGACTGAGTCTGTAATTATGTGACATATGGGCTTTAGTGATGACTAGCTCAAGTGATAATGTCTTGAGGAGGTCCAGGTCTTCCCCTCATAGACCCACCCTCATTTCTCTCCCATAGCACAATTTACTCTTCCCTTATTTGTCCTATTTAAATACTCCCTCCATCCTTTTTGGATGATGACTCTTAACAGCAGTTATTTGAACAGTCTAATTTAGACCAAGCTATAGAAGTAGCTGTATGTACAAAGCTGAGGATGTGGCAAATTACAGCAAGAGAGCAGGAACAAGAGGCTGGAGGGAGCAGAGGGGAGAGTTCTTAAATTCACATTACAGAACTACACTGTTAGCCTGCATTTCCTCCCTGCTTTAAGCAGGCTTTGCTTCACTTGTTTCTACATTTGTTTCTTCTGTTACACAAACTCTAGTCTCGGGCTT
>JANHGB010021919.1:6329-18522 GCA_026283785.1 Coracopsis vasa
GGACGCAGGTTCGCGCCCGGGGCCCCGCTGTGCGGCCCGGGGGTGCCGGGCCGGTGAGGCCAGCCGGGCTGCTCCTCGCCCGCAGCTCCCTCTCCGAACGTCTGGATCCAGGGGGCATGTTGGAGAAAAAGCTGGAGAACGGCGCGAGCGACTTCTCCCGGCCCCGTCCTCCCCGCCCGGCTCTTGGCTGAGGCGGCTCTGGGAAGGAAAACCCTGGAAACTTTTTATTTTGCTTGCCAGACACCTTTTTAAAATGGCATGGTACCAGGAGACGGAGCGAAAAAAGAACAAGCCTTTTAAAAGCTTAACCTCGCTTAGGTTAAGACCACATCTGCATCCCTCCCGTTTGCCTTCCCCCCCTTCCCGGTTCTCAGAAATGTGCTATTTAAATAAGGTTTTGGCTAAGGTGGTGCGGCCTGAAGTTAAATGTAATGAACCATTTATCCCATCTATATCTGTGAAATAAAAGGTGGGGGGCAACTGCCTCTCTCCATATTAGTATTTCATTTGCATTTCTTTGTGTGCTTCAAGTACCTGAAAGTATTGGCTTGATTCCCTAAAGTGATGGTTTCTCCATCACAGATGGGGAAACTGAGATATGGAAAAATTGAATATTCTTGTTTGGTGGGTTTTTTGGTTATTTCGGATTTTTGTGCTGCCTTTTTTTTTAAATTGTTTTTCATTTGAACTCAGTGCTAGATTTGTGGGAACAGAATTCACGTATCCTGGTTCCCTGGGCCCTGACCACATTTGCTGTATCCCCTAACCGCTTACCCTGCAGAACCCAGGGCTCAACTAGTACTTTCCTGAAAGGTGCCAAACCAGTCTAACTCGAGCTTAGCAATGTGCTAGGTAATGGGATTTCAAACTTGCACACATTTTTTAAGTCTAAACAGTATTTCTCAACTGTTTTTGAGAAATACTGAGCTTGCTTAAAAAAGGTTGGGACTGCCAGGCCTGCTAGCTCCTTGCTGCCTATACTGGTCTGGAGCTTCGCTCCTTTCTGATGGGGAGCAGCCGATCTGGACATGGATGACACAATGTATGTGCTTGGTTGGAAATATGGGTAAAGGCATCTCTTCCATAAACCTCAGGAATGGGCAGTGGGCTGCTTCCTGAGTGGAGGAATCCTGTCCCTCTCACCTGGTCCACCAGTACCCTTGCCCACCTTCTGCCTGTGTGTCTCTCTGGGCAGAACACGCTGCTGGTGCTACCAGTAAGAAAATGATTCTTGGCAGTGTTCCTGGGGTCATTTCGGGTCTCACGCAGAAGTGGTCTGTTAGTGCTTGTCTCTTAATCTTCAGCACTTTGTGGTTCCTTCTCGTTAGTTTTAAAGCAGTTGTGGTTGTATCAGGGACCCTGCTGTGACAGAAATGTCTGTTGCCCCAGGAGTATTGCATGTGGTTCTTCCCAGCTGAGTATCTTTTAGCTAGTTTATGCTCAGAGATGAGTCTGTGGAAGTTGATTTAGTTTATAATTTTTGAATTTTATTTGAACCATTGGGACTCATGCTGTTAGCCTATAGTTGGCCAAAGGACAAGAAATGAAGACAGCATCCAAAATAAGCTGATATTCTACTATAGCCAAGAAGCTTAGAGGTGTAGCTCCATACCGCAAGCTCTCGGAAAAGTCTGTAACTTCCCATCTGAAGTGCGTTTATTCTGGCACTATTTTTTTCCCCCTACATGTGGCATTTAGTGAGCAGAAAGTAGATTTCTGCATCGTACCTTTTTCTTAACAGAGAATTTGTGGTTTCACTTTTTTTTCCCACTTTGTAGATTTCTTTAACTTCTCTGGTGAGAGAGAGGAGCAGTTAAGGGTAGTTAAACTTCTACAATTTATAAGTTGTGCAAGAAAATACATACAGATCATGCAGCAAACTTCTGCGTGTGTGTGGTTGTATTCATGAGCTTTCTAATTAATATAATTGGCTTTTCCCTCAAAAATGCAGGTTGTCGGTTTGGTTAGTGCTAGCAAGGTTTACAGTGTGAATAAATGTTTGTAGTGGAGGATCTTAATTCCTACAAAATACACGTAATTACATAAATGCCCATATACAGCTGAATAAAACAAACTATGCTCCATAGTGCTTTTCTTCTCAATACAGTTTGCTACTCTGCTCAAAAGGAGAGAAATGAGGGAAGATGGAATGACCTGTGGGAGCAGCAGTTTGGGATGCTCTGAGAGGGCTTCCTGGCTTTCCACCAAGGGCGTCACGGTAGTGGGTGTTAAGACTGGAAATCAAACGTCCCAGTGCAACAGAACAATAACTTGCAGCACACTGCACAGAACCGAAGTCCCATTTGTTTGCAATAGCCCTCAGTGTACAGCAAATAAAATAAATAGCAGAGGAAGCTAGCAGCCCCTGTGTAAATCTCAGCTGTGCCAAATACCAGTGAGGCAAAGGGTTTCTCAAAAGTGTTGCACAGAGGACTTTTGCCTAGGTGATCTTCTCTGGGCCACTGAAGAGCAGTGGTTGTGGATCCTTTGGAGACAGGAATATCAAAAGTCATGTTGTTTACGGCCAAGATTTAGTGTCCATGTGTGATCTGTCCCTGGAGATGGAAGGTATGTGGGAAGAGGGAAGTTCTTCAAACAAGGCAGTGGAAATAGGAGACGCTAGATACACAACGGTAACAGGCCATCTACAGGCAGGAATGTTGGTGTGTCAGCGAGCAGATAACTCCAGTTTCCAGTGGGGATGCGGTGATTTGCATTTTTAGCAATTTATTCTAAGCACCTCTTTGCAAAATTGAAATTGGAAGCCTCCTCTCTGTTGGATTACAGACAGCCAGGAAAAAAGCACAAACTAATTAAACATGATTTATTGTGGAATTTGTAACAGTATTGGAGAGATTAGTTGCCTTTCAGAAATGCTGCTGCAGATGTTAAATCCGTGCTCTGCTCTGGATGAAAGATGACTGTGCTGTTGCGCAAGTACACAAGAAAAGCGTAGTCTGTGTTAAAGTCTGTTCCTGAGCAGGAATATTCCCTGGAGGTCTCAGGTAGCACAGCTTTGAGCAAATCTTCACAGTGCTTTTAATTGAGAAAGGATGACTTTCCTTGAGCTTAGAGATTAAAACATGCGGTTTCACCAGTGACATGCTTTCTGCGTTTGATCCAAGGAATCCTTTGTTTACAAGCAAATTGTGTTGTTTGTTAGCAGATAACAGACAAAATGCCGACTACAACACCAACTGTATAAGAAACATACTTTATTTGTATTTCTAGTGGTGACAGTTTATAGTGGTGGTATATACAGAAAGTTACCGTTTGGATACTCTCCTTACTAAACTGCAACTATGCATAATGTTATTTGTGTAATAGGAAGTATCAAACAATTCCTAAGTAATTAAGTGTGTATTTCATGTTATTTCTTGAAGAAGACAAAGATTGCAGCTAATACTGATGTGTGGCATTTGTTTCTTTTGGCATCTGCTTCTAGTTCCTCTAGAAGCTACTAAGTGGAGTGACAAAGATTCAGTATTCTGCCTTTGTGGGGTTTTTTGATTAGTGTTTGTTTTTTGGTTTATTTTGTTGGATTTATGATAACTGAAATGAAACACTTGAAGTCTGGAGATGAATGCGATAGGCTTATCTGATTTCTCTGTATTGACTTAGTGCATAGCTATTCTGTGGCAGCAATGCGCATACCTTAAAGCATGCTTTATATATAAGTCTCTTATAATTGCCTTATACGTAACTATGGACATTTCTATTATTAGGTTCTTGCACAGGAGTCTAATAATAGAAAGTGTGTGCGTGTGTGTATATATGTATTCAAACATATACTTCATGCTTTCAGGAATATTTCATATGCAATGTTGAGGAAAGAGACACTGCTCTCAAGAGGCTGCTAATAAAAACTTCAATAAGCAACATTTTTAGATGACCCTTGTCACCCTCAAAGATCCTTGGGATGTTGTAGACAGATTTCCCCACGCTTTTAATCTAAACTGGCAAAAAAGAATGTGTTCTACTTAGTTTGTAGGTGGTTCTCTGGGCCTCTGTGCAGCTGTGTCAATTTTACATGGTTGCTTCCTGTTCCTTGCTCACCCGCTAATAAAATGCTAACATTTGTAATATAAATCCCCATGTTATCTTGTGCCCGAAGTATTTCTGCATGATTCACTGTAGTGAAGTAAGATGGTGTGATCATTTTGGACCCTGGAGGCAGAAACAGTGTGGGAGTAGAGTTGCCCCGATTTTGTTTCAAGATCACCTTACCATTTTTCTTTAGTGCAAGATTAGTTAGCTGCTAGAATTTATTCCATTTTCTAAATCACTTTTATTGTGTTGCCTATTCAATGGCAATTCATGTAACATAAGTGACCTTATGCTTGCTGACACTTGAGCTGATGTAGGTATGTTATTAAGTATTATGCATTGCTCTTCACTTGTTACTTATTTACTGATGCGGAATAATGCAGCAGAGGGAAAAAAAGATGATAGCATTCGTGGATAAAGCATTGAGTAGGTTTCCTTCTGGTCAGCTTGTATTTCTTGCAGACTCGTGTAATGTCATCTCACAGAGGAGAACGAATTGCTTTCGGTGTCTTGTTACTAGCAAACGTATGGCAGACAGAAGCATCACTTTATTAAGATAAATTAACAGAGCACAAGTGACACAGTTGGAACTGCAGAGGTTGTGGTTTATTCGGAGTGTGTAATGCCTGAACTCAAAAGCCTGAATAGTGGCTTTTGTCTGTAAGTGCTGATAGAGGTGGTAAGGTGGAAAAGCAAAAGCACAGCTTGGGCTTGACTTCCTTCATGAAGTATATTGCTGTACTGCGTGAATTAGTATTTCGCCTTTTATTTGATACTTCAGTGTCAGGAATTAAAGGCTTAGATTGAAGTGGAAAGTGGAAAAAAGCCCCACTTTTGTGACAAGATAAGGCAAATTGGGATAGAGCACATGCCTGATTCTTCTAGATCAATTTCAAGATGCAAGTTTGATACTCAGCTGAATATGTGCATGTGTGGGGCAGTCTGTTCTCCTAGCCAAAGGGTGATTGCATGGTTGGTGTTTTGCTTTGAGTGTTTGGCTTGAGCAGTTAAAATGTTGGTCTTTTTCTTCCCCAGTTCTTAATCCACGTTACTTAGCACGTATTAATATCCTGTTCTTCTGTGAGATACTCTGAGGAATTTATAGCCTAATTCCAGTGGATACCTTTTTATTAATGGTATTAAACATTGAAGAAGTGGGTAAAAAGTAAGTGGACATGTTTCATCAGAACATGTTGGTGCTGTTCCTCTAGTATACAATGCTGCATTTAACTGTGACTATCTTGGAAGCTATGGCTTTTAAGGTGAAAAAATTGTTCCTATTCAGTTGTACTGACTGAAGGATGACAACACGGTTTTTGAAGGCTGATTTCCACTGAGTCATCCCCTGAGCTGGGGAAAGGGGCATTTGGCTACTGTCATATCTTCTGCTTTGGCAGGTTAACTAGGAAATTTGTTTTCAAAGCATGTCTTGAGGAGGGAAGAGCTAGAAGTCCTGATTTTCTGATGCTGGAAAGTGTTAAAAGATGTGGCATCTCAAAGAAAAGCAAATGAAAGAAAACAACTGTTTCTTATGCTGGATTTTTACAGGATTGGCTTCCACTTTAATGATTTTTCTTATTCCAAGGACTTCTGCTTTTCTCAGTATCCTGCTTGCCCATCCTTTCTTTAGCATACTTATTCATTAGCCACCCATGCATTCCAATACTGAGATAGGGTTTTCCTTTTAATTATATCTCTGTATGATTTATGTTGTTCTGTTGGTTGCACAGTTGTTGAAGGTGATCCTCAGCCGTGCATTGAGGTTACTTCTGCTGTCATGCTCCAGACTGGAGGATCACAGTGCAGCATTTGGTGTTGCAAAAGAAGCATCCCTCTTGAGCAGCCAGTGCCATCTGACAATCTGTCTGGGGATCTGAGCAACTAGATACACAATACTTAATTTGGCACAATGTTTGCTCTTTGCTGGCTTTTCTTGACTGCTTTAGATGTGGGTGAGGGAGGGGCTGCAGATCTGTGTTTGTGGCACACTGCATTCCTTTCTGTCCTGTTCCTATTTGCTTCATGCTGTTGTTCACACAGTGGGTGTGACATGTGGCCTTTGCATGACTAAAAATGCAGGCATGTGGACACAGGGCTGTTGTATGGGAGTAACACGTCCATCCACATGTGTAGTGGGGGTGTGCCCAGCATTGTAGCCAAGGTGGCTGTGCCTTGGCTCTGAGGTGGGTACAGATGACACAGGAAGGCTGTGGTATATGGTCCCTGAAGAGTTTGTAAGAGTCCAGGTGGTCTTATCTGGCAGGACCAGAGGGCGCTGCTTTTGGATCATTGTCACTGTTGATGGTACCTGCCAGCCAGCCATGCAGAGTGAGAAAATCCATGGGCATCTTCAAAAGCTGATTTTGAGGAATGGGTCAGAACTTTTCTGGCTTGTGTGATAGGGGCATTCATGGATGAAAAGGGAAGGAAATGAGAAAATGGGAATGTAGTGAAGTGGCCTCATCTTTTGGCTATCATGTGCAAGAGGGGAACATTAAGGCATAGATGTGACAACAGTGGAGACAGTTAAGCTATGATGGCTTGCCACATTGTGACTATAGAGAGCCTAGACTTGGAGACTAACCCAGAAGCAGGCTGAGCTGCAGGAAGATTGGTAGTGTTTATGGCCAAGAGAAAGGCATGGCAAAAAATACATCTTTCAATTAGAAATAATTCGTAACTTTAAGCTGCCAGTCTGTTAGAGAGCGGTGCTTTCGCTTCATTTGTGTTGATAGCAGACCATGCACATATGTTGCCTCGTCCTACACGAGCGACTTTATGTGGTTTGGAGGTGCAGAGGAAATGGCACCAGTATCACAAATAATCCGTTTGTAGACTGTGGAGTCTTGACAGTTTTAAGTTTTTGGATCAGTCTGATAGCTGGAAGAGTGATCTGCTGCTCGCTTTGTGCACCACGACCCTGCAGGCATTCAGCTCTGCCCTGAAACACTCAAGCGTATTTTGTACTGGCAGGAAATGTATGTTAGATGTTTTGAGGATAAAGGGTTAATTTTATAGCAATTCCATGAATATAATGGTAATGTTCAGAAGTCTAGCTTGTTTGACACAGTTGTTTTATCACTGTTTCCTAATCAGAAGTTAGTGATTTAGGTTACTGTAGGTGCTCTCCTGCTCTCAGGTAATAATGATGAAAATAACTCAGAATAAGAAAAAGTGAAACATAATTTTCTGGTATGTCTGTGCTTCACTTGCACTCAAGCAGGTGGGTAATTCCTATCATGGTGCCTCATTATGTAACTTCCTATTTGCATGGTGTCCTCTGCGGTTATTAAACTAAGTTATGTTTAGTTCAGCAGGACCTCAAAACAGCAACAGAAACCCAACAAACAAACAAAAACCTTAAAGGAACAAACAAAAATTACTTCATATTTCACATCCTGGTTAACTTCAGCTGTCGTTGAGGTAATAGTGACTTACGTTCAGAAGTCAGAAATACCCTATGGATTTTGTCAGATCCATGGGTAATACCTTGTTGCATGACTCTGCACAGTACTGTGTGGCACTAAGCTGTTCCTGCAATGCTTGGATGATCAAGCGTTGTAACAAGGTAGCAGCTTATGGCTCATTAAGGTTTTTGCTACTCTATCATATGTTCCACCTTGCTTCATGAAGGTCTAGAACCATACTTTTACAGGACTTGATACAAAACAGATGGGTTACATTATTTATAGCTGACCCTGAACTGATACACACAAATCTAATGGCTAAAGAGCAAAAAAGTCAAATTCGGAGACATATTCTGAGACCTAATTAAGTGTCTTCTCCCTACAAGCTCTCACGTGTGTGGTATTATATCTTTACCCTTTCCGCTCTTGGTTAACAGAGCTGGATGTGCTTATCCAGATGTTCCAGCTGCCTTGTTCAGTGGGCAGGAAATGGCGATGGGGTGGAAATTAGGCAATCCTACCGAATACAAGTAAAAGGGTCTCTGATCTCTACCACAGCAGCCGCTTCTGGCTAAAATACAAGAGTCAAGTCATTCATATACTTATGTAACCGCAATCTATTTAATGTACAAGGCAACTACACTTTAATTTTTATGCATCTGAATAGGTTGCTTCAGTGGATGTGTGAGAGCTGCTATGTTACTGTAAAGAAGTATTTGTGGATATAAATCCCTGAAGGTAGACATCAACTGTTTCGCTTCCTTTTGGCATTTCTTGATAATGCAGTCAAACAAGATGATATTATGCTCTAAAATGTTGCTGTAAGAAGTTTTTCAGTTTCTCAGACCTTATAGACTTTTACAGTGTTGTCCCTGCTAGCAGATCTGGGTCCTTGCTCATCTGCCTTAATCCTTATTTCTCTAGTCCCTTTTTCCTTACACTGTAGTCTAGAAAAATTTATTCATTTCAGTGCATTCTGAATTGTTGGGTTAGTGTCAGTAGACAAATGTGAGTGGATAAATGGTTGAAGTATCTTCTGAAATGTGAGTTGGGAGGTAGAAAAAATGCGGCTACGTGAAGACAGTGAAAATAATGAAGGGAATAGTTTGCAAGTAGATTGTATTATTTATGGCCTTGCCATATTGTTTGATGTTCTCTAATGAAGTATAAGCACATATAGTAATATGCTTTCTTACGTGAATGAGTTTACTTGAACAGTGATAATACCACCTTTGAGCAAATTTGATGTATCCTCATCACAGGCAGTGGTGTGATTTTTCCTGCAGCTGCAAAGCTGTGGGCAGTATTGGGAAGGGATGAGGTGCTGCTTTCTGGCTGTGGGTTAGCGACGTGGCAGTGGGAGATCTGTCTGCAAAGCTTTGGCCTGGTGCCTAGACTAGCCTCAGATGGTGAGAAGAGGTTTTGTACTCAAGTTAGAAAGTACATGAGGATGGCAGATTGGATCTGTCAACTTTCCTCCTCTCATGTCCTCAGGAGAGTTATTTTCCATTAATTATATGGATATAACTTAGTTTTTGTAGGTGTCTTAATTACGTATCGGTGTCCTGGCTCTGTGGAACAAGTGAGGTTTAACTGTCTTCTGGAGGTTCTTTAATGAGTATTTTATATTAGTTGTGTACTGTATAAAGTATCTCTGGTTTAGCATTTGTGCACATCTCTGGTTTTTGCAGAAAATGTTTCACAACTTTCAACAACTTACGCATTTTTGAAAAATGCAAAGGGATTTACTTGGTGGAACTGAACCTGACTCTTCTCTCGCCATACGCAGAATAGACTGTTGGGAGGAAGAAACAGAAAAATACCATTTTTATCTATTCTCTTCTGGTGTATCAGACAAAGATTTAGTGTGGTTTCTATGTTTTCGTGCCAAAATCATTTCTTCGTGACCTTTATGATCAATATTAGTGTGAGTTTTTTTTAAAGTAGATACAGAGGCTTTGGTGTGTAACGTCTCACACTGTTTGACCCTACATAGTGTGAGTGTGGTCTGTTAGTGGTGATACAACCATGGCAAATGGCATGCACCAAAGGGTGGATTTTTATTTTGCTTTTAAGGGCAGGGAGATTAATTGCAAGTCCTTCTGGGGCTTCTTTGGGAAAACATACATTCTGATTACCTGTGTTAGTGAAAGATGGATAAATTTGAAGTGGTAGAGTTGCGGGAGAGGGTTACAAGCATGAGTGGAAGTGTAGAAAGCCTTTGTCATAAGATGGAGAAATATTTAACAGGAAAAAAGTTTCAGTGAACTTTACTATCTCTAAAGCCATCAGATGTAAACACTATGAAGGCATACGGAACTGCTTAAGCCAAAAGGCAGTGTCAACAGATGAATGCATGATATTAATAAATAAAAACTTTTTCAGAATTTGATCAAACAGCTTAGTCCAAAACTAGTCCAGCTATCCAAGCAGGCAACATCTTATGGCAAGCAGAAAGACCTAACTAATTTTAATGTATAGAGCTTTATGCAAGGCTATGAGAGAATATGTGGCTGTAGTATTTTCATACAGGAATAAGGAGCATACAGGTGGCAGTATGATTTCAAGGAGGTGGAGGAACAGAAAAAGACCTTCTGTCCCAGAATATTGCGTGATGAAAATACTCAAGGCATTTGTTGGAACTGCAAAACTTATAAACCTGATCCTTACTTTTTTAAATGAATTGACATGATAAAAATACTTTTTTTCCAAGTCTGCTTGTACTTGCAGTTATGTATGTGTGGAGCTGTATAGCACTGGTGCTGAAACTTCGATGTGCCTGCAGTCATGGTGGAATTGAGCTCCTATGCTCTGTTAACGATATTCACTTTTACTGGTAGTCCTTATGTAGCATAGCTTGATGAAAGGAGGTGGGCAGCTTTCGAAGAGCTTGAACCATCAGGTCAAACAGTAAAGGTGCTTTCCAAAACAGCTTTATGAAAGTGGTGGATCACTTCTCAGAGTAAAGCCGGATGTTTGTATCCAAAACTTTACTAATGATAATCTCAAGGAAGGAGCATGTTAATTTCAGGATAATCACAAGCTTCAGAGCAAAATCAGAATACAAGATAATCTTTGTTTATGCTTTGGCTTACGGGGAAAAAAAACCCAAGATCAGTGTTTCACAAATGTGAGTTTAAGTAGTTAAAAATCAAACCATCTAAATTTATATTTGCTGATATAAGATGGAAGTTATCCTGAAATATAATGGAAAAGCTTAAAAAAAAGTGAAATAAGTGAATAGATATGCAGGGCCAAAAAAGAAATATTTTCAGTGATAGAGAAAGGGAAATCTAAGATGAGTCACCTGCAACTTCAGAAGTGTCTGTAAAAACAACAAATTACTAGTTATGCTTGCACCAGTACTCTGGAAAAGTGCTGAAAAAATCAGCATGTAGTGAAGGTACTATGTAGCTGATTGCTTGGTAACTAAACTGAAATTGCTTCAATACTGGCCTGTGGTGTTCTCTTTCTCAGCAGAAGTCAGCTTTTGTCAGGCAGTAGTTAATGTTTCTTGGAGAGAGGAGAATGCAGTGAGTCCTGCATCTGAGTGTTTTCTCTTACAACGAGGAGTCACAGGAACTTGTTGACAATACTGTTTTCTATGATTGAACTGAGGTTTTGTTTTGGGGTGTTTTTTCGTTCCAAAGAGTCAGGTTTACTTAAATAAATTCTCGACACTGTCTCATTTAAGCTTGTGTGATGTGCTTTCATTTCTGAGCTATGTGGGGGAGAAAATTGTTTTAATTATCTTTATGTTAATGCAGAAGAACTGGGAGCTTGTTTCCATCCATCAGTGCTGTGAAGATTTGAAACAAAAGCCAAGCAAACTTCCAGATGGTTGCAGATCCTGGATCCCAGCCACTGCCCAACACAATTCAGTACGCCTGACTCTATCATTTAACTGCTTACAAAACAGCTGACTGCCTGGCTTATAGTGCAAACTTTGTCTTTGTTAGCAGTCAGCTGAAGGAGGAAGGTGAAGCAATGTGGTGGGGCAGGAATGGTCCCTATAGGGTCCTCAGGCTTCGGCCAAGGCTCCTTGCCAGAGATGTAAGGATTGGCTTGTGAGTTCTCCAGGGTTATAAAACGCCCAGCTGTTGGCTTTTGAAGTTGTGTGATTGGGCAGCTGGGAACTTGGATGGTTTGGAGGATGAGCTGTATTGACAGGAACAATGGTTTCACAAGCATGCACACACGTACTGCCCTCACCCCTCTTTTGGGGCCATGGGTGTGCACTATCTGAAATCCTGTCACTAACTAAAAATCACAATAAGCTAGTGCATTTAAAGGTTGGTGTTTGTGTTTTGTTTTCATAGAATCATAGAATAGTTAGGATTGGAAAGGACCTTAAGATCACCTTGTTCCAACCCCCCTGCCATGGGCAGGGACACCTCACACTAAACCATGTCACCCAAGGCTTTGTCAAACCTGGTCTTGAACGCTGCCAGGGATGGAGCATTCACAACTCCCTTGGGCAGCCCATCCCAGTGCTTCACCACCCTCACAGTAAAGAACTTCCTCCTTATATCCAATCTAAACTTCCCCTGTTTAAGTTTTAATCCATTAGCCCTTGTCTTATTAGTACAGTCCCTAATGAATAGTCCCTCCCCAGCATCCTTATAGGCCCTCTTCAGATATTGGAAGGCTGCTATGAGGTCTCCATGCAGCCTTCTCTTCTCCACGCTGAAGAGCCCCAACTTTCTCAGCCTATCTTCATATGGGAGGTGCTCCAGTCC